>OMLF01056374.1:43815-61925 GCA_900302615.1 Holocentrus rufus | reverse complement strand
TTAATTTTTTTTTTAATTTTTTTTTTTTTTTTTTTTGGTGTACCTACTTACCTTCCGCCTGCTTTGTCTTCTTCATCTTCCTTTCAACAGTGCCAGAGAAGAGGCGTGAATATGCTGTTTTCAATCAAAGGTGGTCATGGGCATGTACATCTCAACAACACATCCTCCAACCCATATGACCACATAGGTCCATTGCTGCTACTTTCTAATAGGATCCACAGGACCGTTTCTTAAAGCCATAACACTAATGCGCAAAGTTAATGCTCAAAATGGTCACAGTTTGGTTACATTTAGGCACCCAAATTACTTGGTTAAGTTTAGGAAAAGGTTGGGTTAAGGTTACGGTTCCACATTCCAGTCCCTTGTTTTGTGGACCCAACCACCACCCCAACCATCTCCTTACATGGACTTTGTGGCTCTTTCTACTACGTTGATTACTGCTGGTAGGAGTGCTAATTCAGAAAACACTCCTGTGGGTCGTATTATAGGGTAGGAACAAACAATGTATGGGGTTAGTCTTTGGTGGAGGATATTCTGGTAAATCTAGCTGGCCAACTAGTTCGTGAACACTGGGGCATGTCTATTACTGCGTTTACATGCACTTAAGAAATCTAAGAAATGGGATTAAGAGAAATCTTGCTGGATTTCGCCTGGAGTTACCCAATTTCTCGGCCATGTAAACCCGTTCCCCGATTTCCAACTGGCTCTTTAAGATGTGCACATGTGCAGAAGTACAGAGCAGATAAGGAAATTGACCTATAAATACAATAAATATACACTGTAAAACACACAAGAGAGCAAAAACTTTATGTTCTACATGCTCATTGAAGAATGCTGAACAATTTTATGTCACTGTTATCGTTATGAAAACAGGGTTTTCCTCGAGTTTAGCAAAGCTCAGTGAAACCCCCCTTTGCATCGGGGTTAACGCCGACTGACTTGTGTGCATGTCAACGTTCTGTATGATTGTGGCCATGCATCTTACTTGAAACACATCTTCTGGTTGCATTGTATTGTCTATTGTTTATTGTCCATTGATCCGTTGGTGGAGAAATTGGCATCTCTGCCTCTTCCGCAATGAATCTTTAATATATTGTTAAATATCGGTGCTCAATGGTGGCTAGAAGAAGCCCTTGCTCTTCGACTGTGAGAGACTGACACCAAAACCTGGCATTGAACAGTCTTTCAAGGTGGAATTTTCCTTTAAGTTCTACAAATCTCTGAATGTAAAATTCAGTAGCTGTACCTATTTCTTCCCCCAGGCCTTATGAAATTATGTTGATTATGACATTCATCAAAGCCTTTGATTCAAAGCAATGTATTCTGTGTGTGCTCAAAGGGTAAACCAGATTAAAACAGAATTCATATATACTATTTCTGTGATCTTGAATTGAGGGTCTTGTTATGTGTACATGAACATGTGTCTCCCAAAGCCATAATTAAGAGTGCCAGCAAAGCTACTTCACTAACAATGTATTGACTCTGCTGCACAATTTTTCCACAACTACTTTGATTATAGAAAATTGTTGTGTTTAAATGCATCATCTCAATGCCTGTGTATTCTGGATACAATTTACCTTATGGTGTTCAGATTTGTACAGTGTAAGGACTTGACACTTGTCATTGTGTTCTGTATGGCAGGTCTGCTTGGCCCTCTGTGTGGGTTCAGTTACTGATATACCATTATTTATAAGGTCCTACAGGAAATGCTTCCAAGCTATTTATGTACTGATATTGAAAAAGTTTTAGGACAGTAGGTCTCAGGTCCTAAGAATCATTTATGTAGACAGTCTTCAAAACTGAGATAGATGGGAAAGCCTTCATAATCTCTGTCCCCTATGCATGGAAAGCCTGTAGATTGACTGGAGACTTAAGTGTTTTCTCATAGCACTCTCAGTGAATTTCAAGCAGTTATTTTGGCGATGGAGGGGAAATTTATTAGAAACTGTAGATATTTTGATTAAGTTGACAGTTTTAGGATTATGCCACTGTTTCTTCTCCTCTCCCTTTCCCTGATTCCTTGGATGGTCTGTTATCCAGTTGTCTTTATTGTTGTATGCTAAATGTGGTTCTGCTGTCTTTGGGTTAGTGAGGTAACTTCAGGTTAAAACTTCAGTTTCTGATGTTACAAAGGTGGTTCATTGTTCAGCGTGGAACCTGCTCCAAAGCAGGTTGTGTTTAGGTTTAAGATCCAAACATACAAAAAAGTGACGTCCTCACCAATCAGCTCCCTGGAATAACGGTATCAGCTCTCCTAAAGGATCCTTGGGCTTTGGTGCACAGATAGGAAGAGGGAGGAAACTTTTTTTCTTACCTGGATATCAGACATACTGTATAAATGTTCACATTCCTCACCATTTGCCTACTGTGGCGACAAAAATAAGGATTCTAGCAAATAGCAGGTAGTGTACATTTGTTTGTTTTTGTTTACCAATAAAGCTTTAGGTCTATAATGATCAGCTGCTCCCACCAATTTCTAGTGCCGTCACTTTGTGCTGTGGTATAAGAAAGTAGTTAATTAATTTCTGTTTCTCACAGCGTTTCTCATTTCATAGTGTTTCTCCTCTTGTGTGTTATGAATCCATTAATATGCACTTAGTATGCACTTACACTGACAGCAGTATGTTGTTGAGATTTGATTTGAGAGCAAATTAATCTGTTGTGACAAAGAGAGTAACATGATGTGCACAGCAGTACTTTTTAGATAGATTCTATACATCTAGACATTAACCAACTTTTTACTTATATTTATTACTATATATTTTACTTTTTACTCATATATATATATACATATATATATATATATATATATGGCCAAGAAGCAGCGTAAAAAAAGGCTTAGGCTGTAACCTTGACATACTCCACAGCTAATTTAAGATGAGTATTTTAGAATGACCCAAAACCAACAAAGAAAGGTCAGTGAGAGACATGAATCAACTATATGCTGCAAGAGCAGCATCTGTAATATGGGATGAAGATGGATGAGGTCCTTGGTGTCAAAGACAGGCTACCATCAAGTCAAAATGGCGTTGTACATTAACCACCACATGCTGCTAAAAGATTATCCTTTGTAGCTTTAGGCAAATTAGATTGGATTTTTGATATGAATTATTTTTCATATAATAAATTAAACATTCCCTAACATTTTAGATAAAGATGGGGCTTTATCATGTCGCCACAGAATTCTCCACTAGATCTTCTTAATGAGTAAGAAACCTTTTCAAATCCAGTGGCCATGGTAGAGTTAATTATATGTATTGTGCATGTAATGAGATGGCATCTTGGTGAAGAAAAACTAAGAATGCTAATTACAACACCATCCTTTATTTCCTGGTAGTTTAAATTATAGCCAATATTTATAGTCTGACCAGATTTTAGTGCAGGTGCATCCCATTACATGAAATATTCAGTTAAACGTAATTGATCCAAGAAGTTACTGTGATTATAATACCAGGATATGGTGGATCATGTCACTGAATTTTTTCATTTTGGTTCCTCTGAGAACTGTAATCAAAATCCAATCCCTAACATTACTCAAAGCAGTAACCTATTGCTTGGTGTCAAAGGGTATTCACTTTTTTCCACTGGCTGAGTTTGATGGCTACAATAGATAGCATCACCTTGGAGTCAGTGTGTCTAATAGAGAGTATCCCCAAATCCTTTTCACTGGCGTTTGAAACAACTAATGTGATTTAAAGTACTTCTGGCAGATTGGCTGAATAATTTATTATCCCTAATGATCCTAGTAGAATTAAACATTAAGTTGTTTTATGCATGTAAATTATATCAGCTCAAAAGAAGGCTTTTTCATTGAAAGTGGCTCTGAGCTGTCACATAGGGAGTGGTGGTGCATTATTACTCTGGAAACATATTTTTGTGTTAGAATAAATTACTTTATGGTAAAATTACCTGTTGGCAGCATGGCCAAAGGCATGCTGCTGGAGGCATTTTTTAATGTATGTCGTATTTTCTTGAGCGTCTTGATGGTGGGATGGTAGTCATATGTAGGACACATAAAGGTCATATATGACATATGTTCCATCTGTTGAAATTGATTAGAGGGCCTCTGAAATTGATTAATGGTGCGAATTACACTGATATTGAGGCTGTGAAGATATTTGAAGTCATACATTTGGAATTATGTGAAGTGTATTCTGACAATATTGGATGTGCCTTTGTGGTTTGGTTGATTCAATACCTTGGCTTTATTGTCACCCACTGGTATCAAAAAATATTGTGTGTTTTCAGATTTCCATTTGTTTCTAATGAAGCATTGCATAACAGTGTAATTCCATGTTATTGGCTATAGAGTCGGTTGGTGCTTGTCCACTGAGACACCTACAGGATGAAATCGCAATACAGTTTGAAAATATTTACACATGTTAAATGGATTTTCGTTATTGTACAGTTTCGTATTAAAAAAACCAATGCCCACATCCTTGACAAACACGACGAATAATTGTGTTGGAATACCATACAGAAATTGTTTGCCATCGGCTTGGCCCAATAGGTATTACCTGGAATCAGCATAATAGCGTATCTGCCCTATCTGGTGAAAAATTATTCCAATTGGATAAACATGCCAATGAGCTGATGTTGCCCTGTTGAGGTGACTTTTTCTGTGAAATGATGGATTATAGCTCTCAGGCAAGCAGTGTGTTCTTCAAGCTATTTTGATGCCGTAAGGAAAAGAATGAAAAAGACAGAGTCTGGAGGGGCACAGATGGGAATCATAGAACATGTACATGTGTATGGGGAAAAGGTCTATGGGAATGTCTAGTGTATTTTTCCACAAGCCAATGATGGCAATCAGTGAAAATCAAACTTTCACTGGTTGTATTTTTTAAAATAGCTGCTTTAATTGCTTAACTGTTGGGCACCCTGGTGGCTCACCTTGTAGAGAATATGTTATGTACTGTTAAAGGAATACTCCCATGTTTTGGGCAAAATACCCTTTTCTGACCTACCAATGAGACAAGATGTTTGATACCATTTTCACTTCTTTATGTACACTGGTTTGGTTACTATAGTTAGCATTTTGCGTTAGCTTAGCATAAAGACTTGAAGTCTACAGGAGTCATTAGCATAATTCCATCAAAGTGTAAAAATAAACCTTACAGTAACGCTGTAGCTGTTTTATTTACACAATGTATCATGTGTAATGAAATGCACATCCTGACCCCATGTGTGATTATAGTTCCTACCATCTAACTTCTCCTAAAATGGCTCACTGACAGAGCTAGGCTAATGACTCCTGCAGATTTCAAGTCTTTATGCTAAGCTAGCTAGGAATATGTGAGAAAAATAGCCTGGATTAGATCGCTGTGTTGGTCTGCTGATACATTGGTCCAGCAACATCCAGTTATTCTCATCCACTTTCAATATGATTGAAGGTCCTCCTAATTAAAAAGGTTTGGGAACCCTGAGGTGAAAATGTCTTTTCATATTTCATTTATTCTTAATATTCCTAATTGTTCAGAAATGTCTTTTTTATATGACTTATTCATTTAAAGACAGCAATGCATCCTACAGATTCCCTCCCTGTGAGTGGGTGGGACACCCTGCCTTATGCATCATTCTTCCAAGTTTGTCCATTTTTTCATGCTGTTTGAAGAATCACAACAAATGAGTGAATGGATGAGAGAACAAATGGAAGATTAGTGAGCGGATGACCAATGTTCTCCTTCTGATTTCATTGTTATGGACAACGATACACATTTTTCATCCTCTCATGTTGATCCAGTTATACTGTGTTTGCAAATATACCCCCGAGCAGCCTGGTTGACATTTTACATGCCTTTAATCAAATAATGAAATGCAAACATTTCCTTTCAAAGCTTACATTCTTGGCCATTTAACTTGAACGATATTGAATTGTCAAAATCCGACTGCGATGCTAGTTTTGACATTTTTCTTGCTACATACTTTCTGCTGTGGGGTTTCTGCACTGCACCTCCCAAAGATCACTTGTCAGACTGGAGCCTACTGTGATGTATTTTTCAGTGGATTTTCTGTAACTGAAGTTTGGGTTTCTGTTGCTGGCACTTCTTTCTTTGTCTGGTCAGTCATGGTGGCTATCAATGATCATGCTAACTACTGTGTTCTTCTTCTATGGATTCCAAACAAACTGAAAACATAAAAGGCATCACTTCCTGTGGACTTTTCCTCAGAATACCTACCAGACACCAGGTATTCAGAACAGCAAATGTGAAAAACGTCATTAACTGGCTGTAGGCTGGATTGCTACCATGTTCTATCAATTGGAGAGCAACAAAAGGACATTAGTTTATATGAAAATGTCTGTTGTTTATTACCTTCTGGTGACAAAAGCTTGGCATGCTGGGGGGCAGGTGCTGCATGGTTGATTTCAATATTTTGGAGGCGAGAAGGTAGAATTACAGAGGCAGCAGGGGAAAGCATGAGGACCCATTTTGTGTGTTTGCATGTGTGTTTCCCATAAATTTTTACTTTTTGGGGGCAGCAAGACAGTGCAGTGGGCAGGAGACTACTTCAACTGGAGGACCTTGGTTCAAGCCACCACATCACCATGTCTATTAAACACCGAATCCCTACCAGCTCCGGGGGTGTTGCCCTGTACCTGACCCTGACCTCCCAGCGGAGGTAGCAGCCAAGACAAAAGAGCATTTCCCTACAGAGATCAATGAAAGCCACAAAGCTGCAGAAAGACAGTTAAGAGTCAGGGAGTCATGGCTGAAAAATTCAAGTTCAATTCAACAGTTACAAAAGCACTGAATGGCCAAAAATAGTGAATAGGGAAAATTAGTAAAAAAAAAAAAAAAAAAAGAACCTGAAACAAAAACCTTTGCGTGTTCATGCAGAACACAGAAACATTCCGACATGTCAACCGCTCCTAAAAACAGCATGTGAATTAGAGAATGAAAAAAGTCCGACCTAGCGGAGAAGATAAAGCGGCTCTGCCTTAAGTGAGCTGTCACACGCTCCCCTGCCTCCGCTGAACGGCGTGTCAAACGAACCGAAATGCAGCAATTGAAGTCTATTTTCTTAACCATCCGTTAAAGGGAGAACAGGTCACTGAGAAACCTTTACAGATACACAGGGAGATAACTCTGTTCTGAGAGGGAAACTGAGCAGATGAGTTAAATTGAGACATAAGCACACCTTCTATTTTACTGATACATTTTTCACTTGTCTCCAGGAATGGATATTTAAATGGAAATCTCTTAAGCACTCACAGTATCTTTTAAAGGGGGGTTACGATGAGATGCCACAGTAACACAGTTATTCTCAGTATCACTCACAACAAAAAATATTAAACGTTGTTGCCAAATATATCTTCTTAGTGAGGATTTTCAAAAGTTACTGTCTCTTTTTTTTTCTTAAACTATAAAAATATATGTTTGTATACTTTAACTGGGTCTGCCCACTCCCTCATCATGTGTTATACTCAGGTCGTCATGGTGACAGCATGGTTTGATATGTTTCCTGTTTTGTTACTATCTGGATGGTTTTTATATTTTTTTCCTACATGTCTCACTACGGTCTGTGAAACAAATTGCCCTTCAGGGATATTAAAGATCTCTACTCTCTACATGTGGTATGACCTACATGGCCCCTCTGCTGTTTGTCTTTATTCCCTTCTACTAATAGCTGCACACTAGTGATTTGCATGTCTCTTAATAACATACTCCCTATTTCTGTAATAATAGAAGTGGTTGTACAACAATTGTAAAGCAGTTTTCCCCCCAAAAAGATTTCAAAGTGCAGTAGATGATACCATCAATCAGCCACAACGCTGTAGGCTACCCAGCGCACAACTTTGCCGGTCATTTGTCTTCATGAAACTGACAGGATTCTGGAGGTGATGGGTAGAATTATGGTGTGTGTGTGTGTGTGTGTGTGTGTGTGCAGAAATGAGAGAGTGCATTTGACTGTTCATGCGCTACTTATAAGTAAAGATCCACTAAACATTTGCTTTGGTGCATTTGGCACACAGTATGCTTTTACATACAGTATGTCAAAATCAAAGGGTGATCTACTAACAAGGCTGCGTGACAAGCATTTTATGAGAGTCAAACATGGAAGAAGCTGCCGGTGCAGACTTTGCTTAGCTCTTTGAACCTGATTAATCAGTATTTTGAGGTGTGTCACTGTTGAGGAGATGTGCTTGCCTGTGTGTAGTTAACCTTTGATTGCACAGAACGCTGTACTCATTTTTCTTAGGGTTACAAAGGCAAAGCTGAAGATGAAAGGTACATAAGAGAACAGGCAATGTGTATTTTTCTCTTATAACAACTTTGTTTTGACATAGTACTATAGTTGGAAAAGGAAGAATTACATGATTTATGTGTTTTCAAGGCAGAAATAGTAAAGGGCCTTAAAATCTAAAGTTTAATTCAATCATAAATAGGCCAAAGTTGCCACATATATTTGGCTGAGCTTATAAGAAACTTTTCGCAAACAGCCATGAACCATGTATTTACAGTTTTCACATGATATGGACACTGCCAGTTGAGAACAGTTGGAGCATATAAAGGACTACAAAACATTGTTATTGAAGACTTAGGTCCTGGGTGTTAGGGTGCTATATCAAGAATTAAAAAATAAAAAATAAACAATAATAATAATAATACAATTCTACTGTTTATAAAGTACAGAGCTACAGGATGCTGATATATAACATTGCCTACAGGTGCAGTCCTGGTTTTCAGAGTGAAATAGGTAACAACCTAGCAATAATGTTTATATATGGGCTACATTCCAATTTGAAGAGCTTTTTCTTTATGTCAGATTATCTTCCAAGACTGATCAAAATTCCCCAGCAGTGATCTCAAACCATGTGCCATGGAAGACCAGTACATTAGTGGCTGCATGCAAACTGTCACAATCAAATACGCTGAAAGATAAATGAGAAATGACATAGAATTTCACAATCGTTCACAAACGTTAACCATCCATGTCCACAGTCAATTGAGGTGTAACTTTTTATTCCAAACTCTGACAAGAGTGCAGTGAATTATTAGATATTAGAGAATGATGACATACTTTGGTGGCAACTGTAACCAAAAATATTTGAGAATGAGAGTGCAAATTTTTTTAACTATTGCGGAATTCCATCTGCAAAAATACATGCTTGACCAATGAAATGTTTTGCTTACTGTGATGTCACATTTTAGGACATCGCACCACAGTCACTCACAATGACCAACAACCAGCCAAGTCAACCAGGTCTTATTATTTTTGTGTCCCTGCACAAGCACCAAGAACTTGGCAGAAAAGCAGCGATTTCATTCACATAGGGACAATCCCAGAAACAGGCCTCTTTTTATCCTCAGTTTATTTACATGTGAGCTCAGTCTGCATTCTGACTCTACAACACGTCTTTTACATTAGCTGACCGATCACATTCTAAGAGCTCACCTGGGTTTGACAAATGGGGAGGGGCCGCTCTCCTAACTCTCTGTCAGCATCCGGGCGTATTTTGTTGTGATATTTTGAGGGCGGCTGTCAGTCGCGGTGTGTGTAGGCTGTCAGTCGCGGTGTGTGGCTGTGTGTCAGTCTGTTTGACATGCAGGCAGGACAGAGCGGGGCCGAGCGAAGCTTTTTTTCTTTCAGTGAAGAATCGGAACATTAAAATTTATCAGTGCCTCTTTATCACTGTTTTTTCCATTGGTTGAAAATAAACGACGGAATATACTTGCAAAAACCTTTCTCTAAATTATACTTGCCTCTCCTGATTGAATTACGTTTACTCCAAGCTTATGGGTTTTCTTTTTTCTTTATTTCTGCCTTTGATACTGTAGCCATATTAGTTGTTGTTTTTTTTCATAATTTTTTCAAGAAACAAACCCAAACATATGTTTCATTTACATGCATTTTCACCAAAAGGGTATGAACAATTCCCTTCCCTTAACCCTACCCCTGGTTTGCCCTCAACGTTGGTTGTGGCCATTCAGAACGGAGCTACAAGGGACAGGGGTTGAAATCTTTACCTAGGAAATGGGACATCACTGGTTACATGTATGGGAAAAAATAAATCTTACAGCAAGATTTATTTTGAGGGAGCTAGGCTAATGACTCCTGTAGACTTCAAGTCTTTACGCTAAGCTAACACAAAAAGCTAACCATAGGAACCAAACCAGTGGACGTACAGAGGTGAAAATAGTATCAAACATCTTGTCTCAGTCTAGGTAAGTCAGAATAAGGGCATTTGTCCAAAACATTGGAGTATTCCTTGATACTAAGATATTCCAATGGATTGTATAAGTTTTGAATGGTTATTTGCAAAGAAAGACTTACATTTATGGGCTAGTTTGCCTTCACAGCAGCCATACTTCCTAATTTAACAAAGCATTCGAAGAATTTTTTTCTACCCATCCCTTTGAGGCCTGCATCTGAAAATGCTCCATTTAGATGGCCATCTGCAGGGCTAGATGACCACTAACCCCTCGATGCCAAAAGAGAAACAGGATGCTCTACCATCCAAGGGAACACGCAAAATGTAGGGGTAGGGCCAAGGGGGGAGCTGGAATTGGGCCTTAGAGGACAGGGTCGGATATTTTTCAGAGCTCCAAGAGCAGGATTTAGTTCCTTTAAATAAAGCTATCTCCAAGTTCAAAGCCATGAGCTTCACAGGACAGGTTCTGTCACCTTCCATCCATTATCCATCCATCTATCTATGCTCTGCCCTGATTGATGGTGTCTAGATGCTGTAGATTGAGCCGGTTGTCCCAGCCAAGTAACCAGACCCCAGCTCCATTAGCGCAGCCTCTGATCTGAGTACAGGGCTGGATTAGACTAGGGGTTAAGGGGATGAGGCTGACAGCGACATCTTCTGATCTGGGACCAGCCCATAGTGACTGATTGGATTAGAGCATGTTTCATGCAGCTTACGTCTTTGAATCCAGACGCCCCACTGCTCTCTCTCTCCTAACATCAAAACTGTTCTGGATGAAACCATGGTAATACCCTCAGCCAGCCCACGCTGTGTTGCCAATCTAAAAACATGACCTATAAACTATATGGCTGATTAGCTTTCTGGGAGATCTAAACCTCCTGTGACACCTCTGATATGTTAAGCACCAACTAATCTGGAAGAGATGCCATGGGAAGATGGCAGGGATGAGCATTAGATGGAATGCTTACTGTAGCAGCATATGAAACTACACTAAACTACCCTTGCCTGGAAATGTGTAATATGTTTTCGCCAACCAAGGGATTTATCTGATAAAAAGCTCATCTCATTTTAAGATCTATATCTTTGATTTATCACCATGCATAGCATCACTGTGTGATCAGGAATAAAAATTCACATGGCATTCACTTCAGCCGGAAATCCATTGAAGACTAGAATCAAGGGTCCAATTTAAGCGGAGGGGGAACCACAGGGATGGCAACTGTCAGGCCTGCAGGTGGCATTAGAGAGCAGTGGGTTTAATGGAAGAGAAATATGAAGCAATGAACAACCATATCAGAAACCCTGCCTGGATAATCAGCTCCGGCAACCTGTTGAGGCGTTCTCGATTAATGATCCATGAAGAATTCAGTACTTTAAAAGCAATTATGAAGTTGGGAGCGGGATGAAAAATACTAACTTATTTAAATGAAGTCTGAAATAAGGATTAACTATTTACTCCTGCAGCAAAACTAAAATGGTTGACTGACTGCATCTCTCCCTCCCCCAGGTTAGGTTGAGATTACTTGCATTGATTGTCACATAGCTGCCAATTATAGCCTGAAAAAGTAGTGGTTGAGCAGCAAAGCCGTCTGGCTCTTGCACGGTATCCTATAATGTGTGGAGTTACTTTCAAATAACCTTAGCAAGTACGGTAACGGCATTAAAACTGCTATTTCAAAGTGCATGATCTTTTTTTGTCCTTTGTTCCCAAGCCAACACCTTGCGCCCTACACTATTAAACAAATGAATAAATGACAAAGTGGGGGGAAAAAAACAAGGGAAAGAAGAGAGAAAATTCCATCTGTCTGAATCCTAATGAGGCTCTGCAGGCTGCAACTGTGTCTTTCACAACTCCAGAGGTGAAACTGTGAGTCCCCAAATCACTGGGGAGACGTCAAAGGGAATTGTTTTTATTTCCGCCACTACAAAGGAGGGATAGAGAGAGAGGGAGAAAGAGAGAGAGAGGGAGGGAGAAAGAGAGAGAGAGATACTGAAAAACAAGGAGAATGTCTCTGTGTGGCCACCTGTACACTGGGTTTAGAGCCATGCTTGGACACGAACTAGACTGTTTTTGGAGTGTGACCAAGGGTAAAATATCTCAGCAGATGCCTTACTCACATTGCCTGTCTGTCACATTCATAGAGGGCAAAGGTCAAGTGGACGGCAGCATTCCAGCACAGCTGCCTCCTGTCAAAGGGAATTTAATTTTCATCATGGGCAGATCTACTCCAATAAAATGGGCCATGCATGCTTGCACACAGAATCCTGAAATTCTATTTCCAATCCGCTCAACTCCCAGCGGACTGCCCGACGAGACCCTGTTGTTTGTGTGGGCTGTTTAATTGCTTCTACCTGTGTTGACATGAAAATATCATCTTTTATCCAAAGCTTGCTATTCCTGATATGAATCATTGGGATGATCTCTGAACTGTGAAGAGGAGCTAGCATCTGACATTAATATAACACACCCCACATCCGATCCAGAAGATTACATTTAATTATTAAAGACATGCCTATTTGGGGTGTATGCTTGAGTATCGAGACAGTCAATAGCTCACAAGCCACTGTGGTGTATGCACACCAGATTTGTGTAATAATGGACTGTAGCAAGCTGCATCTGCCAGGTGTTTGAGTGAATATTTCCAGCCAGTTGCCTTTCAGTTCACAAATAAACCACACTGGGAGTAAACATGCCCATACATCAGTCCCATATGCCAGACCTTTCCCGGAAATCAATTAGCCAATCATGGAGAAACAGAACCCTTGGAGATTTCAGTGTTGTTTCACAGCCGTAATATCACCTCAGTGACCAAATATAATAGGCTCCAACCATCATCTGTTGGCAAGAAAAGTTCATTCCTGCTAGCAGGCTAAGCTATACAAAGCCTGTCCTGAATCTCACATACACAAACACACACAAACACGAGCACCTGTCTACAAACACACAAACATGCTTTGCGAGACCAGATTAGTCCAGTGTGAAGGGCCCAGAGTCGCTTTCCAACAGCCTCGGGCCCCGTCGCCATCCCTCTGTATGGCAGTGTTTACTGAGCTTCCAGCCAGCCATGACTGCCACACCTGCTCAGGGCACACAGAGGAGGCTCATGCTCTGTCGCCCTGTAATGATTACTAATGTCTGATTATGCAGGCGCCAAACAACATGACCACAACTAAAATCATGAGCTCTCCATCAGCACGGCAATGTGCAGCTGCGTGGGGAAGCACAACAGACGACGGCCACGTTCATGTCATGATGGGAGGAACAGAGGAACTGGATGTTTAACGCGCTGGAACACACACATCCACAATCAAACAAAGTTTTATTTGCTGAATTTATAATCAACCATAAACAAATGGCAGCAGCAGATATTGTTTGATTTTTATAAGTAGAGTTACTCAAGTTAGTGTGACCTGTTTGTATTTACCACTGTTGGAGGACTCACTCTAATCTTTTACTTGAGTAGAAATGAAATGATAATGAAAGTACCATATGGACATTTCTACTTAAGTTAGTAAGTACCAGCTCTTTAATTTATTGGCCTGCTGTAAGAAAAGGCCGTAACATGGCATGTAGTGTGCCTGCCTCTCTGCAGATGAGTGATCTTACATAACCTGATCATGTTTTTGTATTGAAAAAATACAGTATGCACTTGTGTCACTGCAATCTAGAAGGTTAGCAACAGAGTGAATCACTGATGAGCGATCTTTTTAATCTTTTGGGCAACATACCCTTGAGCCAACTTACCCAGACTGAGACAAGATGTTGGATGCCATTTTCACCTCTGTACGTCCACTGGTTCGGTTCCTGTGTGTCACGTTTTTTGTTAGCTTTAGCATAAAGACTTGAAGTCTACAGGAGTCATTAGCCTAGCTTTGTTAAAGTGAAAAAACAAACCTTACAGCAACCTTTGAAGCTGTCTTCAAAGGTTGCTGTAAGGACAGTGTATCGTATATTTGAAATGCATGTGTAAGGATAAGGCCATAATATAGTACCTACCATCTAACTTCTCCCAAAAGGATATGAATTTCATTAGCATGTAATACATGATACATTGTGTAAATAAGACAGTTTCAGAGTTGCTGTAGCGCTTTTGCGTGCACATTTCTTTCAATTCAATACCAAGTTATACCAGGGCGATACTTTTAACCTTTTCAGGACTCATTATTCACTTTGAATCAAGTGAAAATTTGGGTAAATATTGCTGCTTCGTGGACTGCAATAAATCCAAATGATGCTTAAGCAAATACCCGTGTTCGTTCCTCTCGCTTGTTTCTCTAAAAGTGACCGTGTCTTTCACTGTGTCCGTGTGCATGAAGAACACATGGAGAGGGCGGAAGGAGAAGTAGTTCCTATCCTTGACAGCCGCTACAAATATTTTTTTTCTCAGTTTTCGACATCAGATACATGTTCAGTCTGATTTAAAAAAAAAAAAAAAAACTCTGGGTCACACTGGGTGGAGAAAACACTAGGTATCAGTGCTTTTATGTGAGGCTTGACCCTCAGAAAGAAACTTCAGAATTAAAAGTATTGATACTTAAGTATTGATCTACCCATCCCCAACTGGCACATCTGCGTCACACTTGAAAATGAGGAAGAATTCATGCTCAGTATGTGGGGCGGGCCTGGCTTCAGTCATTACCAATCAAATCTCCTCTTTTTCCGTCCCTTCAAAAGGCGTGCACTCACTGCCACAGCGGGTCCACCACAAATACTTCTCCTAGGAGGAAACTGATAGCATTGTGTTGGAGGTCCAGAATCACCGCATCACCTTATATTAAATCAGCCTAGCAGATATCACATTTGGTTAACACGTGTTGCTGTGGTCCTTGGAGAACCATAGCCCGATGAGGTAAACAGTTCAATACGGTTCAATTAGGCAAAGAGCCAACGAGATCCAGGGAGAGTTTGGCCTTGGGAGTGGGGCATCCAGTGCCTGATATCTATAGAGGATCCGACCCCCCTACAATCCCCAGTATTGGCAAAATGAACACATTAATGTATGTAATTGATTTGAAATGTTTGATGCGTTAATATAAGATAATGCAATTAACCACGATGATGCTCAATAATGCACACTGTCGTGAGCGGCCTCTTTAAATGGCCAGTGCCGGTTTATCATTCACAAAAACATCCCTCACATGGGCAGAAACATCATCCATCCACACACATTGGCCCATCCCCTGCCCTGCTGTTTACTATGAGAGAGTTCATCCAAGTTTGGCCACGACTTAGCTCCAGAAAGAGGCCAAGACCGTCCTCCACCACGTCCAAGTCTACCCCAGGCTAGGTGGTTCAGTCCATGACCAACCGCATTCACGGCAAGGACAGATTTTTGGCTCGTTACCTCATCAGCATTATGGAGGACCAGCTCGCCTGGTTCCCACCGACTGACATCAGTGATGGAGGTAACATGGACAGATGAATTAGCTAAATGGACAGCTAAAGACGCCTGGTTAATGTGGTACAAAAATATGTATTCAGAGATGAGTTGCATGTGGTGACATGTCTCTCCAGAGGAACCACTGTGTCCAGAATCCACATTTTGTATGACAGCAAGAGGACTGTTTGATATACCTCTTTTATGCTGATCTCTCATCCATTTAGTGGTAGTTTGGTTCCACATTCAAGCGTTTTAAATGCATGCATGCCTTAATTACCGCATTTTATGTGATTAATTAGTTAATTTTTCTTAATCAATTAACAGTGTTGGCACATAATGATTCTACGCTGCATGACAATCATTCACACCGCAGCAGCATGTATTGAGTTAGAAAGAAAAATGTATATTTTTTCCTGATTTCAAAGTCAAAGTTGAGAAGAGCTCAACTTTTCCTCTCAGCAGTTAATCACACCAAGAGACATGTTATGTGACACCGGCAAACAGAGAGCGAAAATTGGTTGTCTTCACACCTCTTCACATGCATTTCATACATTTTCTTGTTTCATTCCACTCCTTCTATACGTTGGTCTGTAATCCATTTCTACTTGCTGGTCTATTTCTCTAATTAGGAGAAACGACAGACTGCTGTATTCTGAGATATGTATTTTTTTAAATTCCGTTTTCCTTATTTGTTAAATGCCTTGTTTGTTTATTTATGTGATTTACAGTGGGCATGTTGGTCTGTGCCTGCCCTGCACTACCTTCACTAAACCCTTTGGTTAAGCTGTTTCACACTCTGACTCGAATTTCTTTCTCTCTCTCTCTTGCATCAGGATGGCATCAGTATATGTTGACTTTGTATTTTAAACTGCTGACCATCTGTATGCATCTGTATGTGTGTGTGTTTGTGTGTGTGTGTGTGTCAAAGCAGTGAAACCAGCTACTTTTTAGGAACAAGTTCAGAGAGTCAGACTGCCAGTCCAAGGCACAAGCCTCCAACAAGCTGCTTGCATGGTTTCGATAGTTAGTTCTAAAAGCTGCTGCAGTTAGCATTTTAACATCATCACCACATTGATTCTGAGCCAATGCTATAACAACAAATGACACCATCACCTGAATTCATCGGCCTCCACACTGGAATACACTTGAATTCAGATGTACTCCTTAAAAATGCTTCATTTTCAACATAATCTGGTGTTTCATCTACACAATTACTCATAAAAATCAAATATTTGAAATGATTCTTTATTCTTGAAATTAGCAAGCATTAAATAATCCTGATCAACACTACAATCAAAATTAATATGAACAGCTGTTAAAAAAAATACAAAGTGACAGTATACATTGATTGCTGTGGGTATGAAGGAATTCTGTAAACTTTATTTTTTGCATTTAAAGCAACAATTTAGATTAGATGATAAAGGCTTAGAGAGTCTCGAAATTTTAGATTAAGTACCTTGAAAGTGCTTGAAAAGGACTTGAATTTTACTCCCGAGGCTGTACATTGAAGCAATTATTTGTTTGATAGGCAGACCAAAGAGTTGGTACCTGGTAGTCCCATTGGTGGTTCCCAAACATGTCCTGCTTAATTCCAGGGAAATTTCTATAAAATGATGCAGCCATAAAACATCTTGGCTTTGAATATTTCCCTCAGTGTAAGTGTGATGTGGCTTCAATGAAGACTTACAACCAGCAGATACAGAATATGTATGTGACACTGTCATATAATATGAAAGAAAAAGCTACTTAAGGAAAAATCCGAGGAAAGTCAGGTAGTAAGGGCTTAAAAATGTTACACAAATCTACTTTAAATAGTGATGGAATCAGCTGAAAAGTTGGAGAGCGTGGCCTCCTGTGGCCTTCTCAGAGCTACAGCACTGCACAGACGTCTGCAGCAGATCTTGAGGCCATTCTGAGTGGAGGGAAACGGATTCTTTATTTTGTTGGACTGGGTTAATATGTGCTGTAGTTGGGTATTGGGTAATACACAACTGGGCACTGTGGACACCTGATTGCCAAACATATGACTTGACCTGGTTTTGCTTGCTTTGTATTTTTTTCAACCTTCAAGAGACATGAAGTAGACTCAGTTAAACTATCACTGTTCATTATTTGAGAAGGATTGCATTCTACATCTCAACACTCTTCAGAATTGTGGTTCTTTGATTGGTGGGGTATCCGGGGGAACGCCTAAATATTCAGACATTCAAACATTTGGGAACACGTTGAATAGATATGAGCTTGTTTTGAATGCATTCTTCATCACGGCGCTTCAAGCCTGTGATTACTTCTCAAATTTGTGATTCCTTCATTGCAGCATGTCAAATATGTGTTCTCCAATTTTGACACTCGTTTGTGTCACGTCGACATACAAACTCAGAGAAATCAGAGGACAGATGGGGCGGGATGCGTTGCTCATCCAAACCAGCCCATGGAAGCTGTGTGAACTTTGTCAGCGCTGTATAATTCCTCCCATGTCACTCCCTCCTACACTCCCTCCACTGGCTGTCTCCCACAGTGAAACCAGGGGGATTACAGATCAGCCTTCATTTGTTTGCTCATTTGTCCGTTTG
>OMLF01056374.1:15535-30251 GCA_900302615.1 Holocentrus rufus | reverse complement strand
CAGTCCTGCACGAATCAAGACAGTTTGTCAGGCCTAATAGATTTGATGGCAGCTGTCTCCCCAAAACTCTAGCTAACCTCGGTCAATCACCTCCCTGTTTTTACTGATTTTCTGGATGAGTTCAAATCAACATGTGCCTGTGGTTAGTAAAATCCTTGTGTGTGAGCTTGAACCCTACTGGTGCTGAAAGGTCAGAATAAAGCCGGGTTAACTTGCCTACTGCCCTTTGAGCCTGCCCTGGCTAACCACCTCAAAACAATGCTGTGTCAGAGGCTAACCTGACTCGCCGTAGCTGCCAAGTTTATTATTCATTATTCTTAAACCTGCTTCCTGGGTGGGGTCTGCATTTGGATCCACCTGAACCCTGATAAAAGCCACTGCTCTACCAAGGACAGACACTTTACAGGAATGAAAAACTGAGAAACCATAATGAGGTCATGGTCTGTGTACTCAGACTCGTCTGAGTCAGTGTTCTGTTTCTGCTGTTCCCTCATTGGCAAACGAAATCATAGCCTCTCTCTAGCAGCTGCTTCAGACTGTGCGAGCGAATCACTCTCACACTCAAGGAACATGAGGTCAAGTGCGCACCATGTCAATATGGATTAACTGGCATGAGTTGGAGACACGCTTGAATATGCACAGCACCATTGGTAACACTTAACCAAGGAATCCAAATGCTGGAAGGAATGTGTTTGAAATGATTTCATGAGGAGGTTCATTGCCATAGTCTGTCTTCTTGTAGAAAAAACTTACTTAATGTAGGTAAACATCGACCTCTAGGATCCAGGATTTGATGAAATGTATCTCTACCAAAGATAAAGACACTCTTATCATTAAATGAATCAGCTACTTAAATCAAATTGAATAAGCAGCACAGCCTACCTATTATTTTACCATTAAGGGACACGTTCCCCTGCCTCTCTGTCTCTTGCTCCTCTTGCCACTCTTTCTACTTCCTGCTCTCCAGCTCACTCCCCTTGAGGAGCGTCTGGCTGCAAGTCTTGGAGACACAGTGCTCAGTGGAGCGGTGCCAGACCATGAGGGAGACAGAGATTTGGCTGCTGCTGCAGCAGGTGAACCAGGTAGGCTAGAGACCTTTCTATTGTACTTAAATTTATGGAAACTGTGCACTTGAACACTTAACATTCACTTAGTTTGAGTTAAACACTCACTGATGCTGTGTTGCAAATGCCAGTACACACAATTACAGCCATTCATTAACGATGTTTCACAAGAATTAAAAGACTAGTCCTGTGACTAGTGACGATTTCTACTTTGGCATGTTACTAATTATTTCACAGACGATTCATCACATCTGCACGTTATTGAACAGCAGGCTGGGCTGGGGATCACAGTCAGGGTCATCTGGCATCTGTCTGGGGGATTTGGGAGACGATTCTGCTGAGCAAAGTCGTGCACATGTACATTAACTTACCAAGAAGCCAGACATTACACTAGGGCTGTGTATTGGCAAGAATCTGGTGATACGATACGTCACGATACAGAGGTTGCATTTTTTAAAAATCTAATACTGTCATAGTGTAAAGAACACACCACCATATGCATAAAATCTGAGTAAAAAACAAAAGTTTACTTTTTTAATCCAGTCACAACAGTGGGATCTGCATTTGTATTTATCACAATCCTTGTAACATCATGACTGAAGATTACAACACTGCTCTGTAGCAGTCAGAGGTTTAAACACAAAATGAACCATGTAAACTGTTAATTAAAAAATGATAGCACTTTTGAGAATCAATATATTATCACAAAAAATAACACTGCGATAATCAAGTGTATCGATATTTTCTTACATCCTTACACCACGCACAGCTCCAGCCTGAAGTCTGTTCCCTACACTGCTGTTTCATAGAATAGATGAGTCATGGTTTGAGCCAGTTGCATGTCTGCATCACAGATGATTTGGATATTGATAGAAGGAAAGTGCTTCCAATTGATGAAGGCAAGCTCACTCTCATTTGGTTCCCTTATTGCAATATAAGTGCAGTCAGTTGGTACATATGGAAAACCAGACAATTCTGTAAATTGTGCTTTGATGTTTACTTGCTCATCCACAGTGTAAGGAAACCTTATGCATCGGTTTGTCATATTTAGTACGCCATTCAGTGCAGCTGGCATAATACGGCTTAAAGATGGATGTGATGTACCTGACCTGTCAGGCATTTCACGCTGAAAGGCACCGGTTGCCAAAAACCCAGGAGTGGTTAGTAGCTGTACAGGGACTGTTATTGCCTGGTTCCTCAGTGTGGGTCTTTGTAAAGCTGGGCCCAGTTCAGCACAGAGTTCCAAGAGAACGGCTCTTGGCAAACGAATTCAGCTCATGCGCCAGTCATCATCGTAGGCCAGAAAACCTTTGAAAATGGATGTCTTAGTTATAGGGATGTGCAATTTGATATAAATGGAGTGAAAGGGGTGATATGGACATTTTATGTATTTTATTACCTTGCCATTGGAGTCTCATATTCTCAAAAATGTGCATATACATGGGTCAGAGTTCCATAGCGGTGTGCACATTGTCCCGTCAAGTTTGTTTTTTAAAAGCCTCATTTCGTGTATATGTTACAAATGAAGCCGCTGGACAGATTTAAAGGAATACTCCAACGTTTTCCGACGTACCCAGACTGAGAAAAGATGTTCGATATCATTGTCACCTCTGTTCATCCACTGGTTCAGTTCCGATGGTTAGCTTTTCATGTTAGCTTAGTGTAAGGCTAGGCTAATGCAGGAGTCATTAGCCTATCTCCATCGAAATGAAAAAAATAAATCTGTACCTGTACTGAACCTGTAAATAAACCTTACAGCAATTCCGAAGCTGGAGTTGCTCTAAGGTTTATTTTTTCACTTTGACGGAGCTAGGCTAATAACTCCTATGGGCTTCAAGTCTTTATGCTAAGCTAATACAAAATGCTACACATCTTGTCTTAGTCTGAGTAAGTAGGAGAACAGGTATTTTGCCCAAAACATTGCGGTATTATTTTTAAAGTCTAACACATTTTACCAGTTTACTACTGAGGATTTCCAGGCCTATACTGTGACATTTAAATCCTACCTTTTGAACTCCACTCGCGCAATAATTTCTCCTCGTCCCGCGCCATCCCTAACTACTGTTGTAATTAGTCCTCTTTCCTCTGACATGTTCTTGTTGGATAATCTTATCTATAAATACGGGCCATTTATATTTAAAAAAAAAAAAAAATACTGGAGTTATCTCATTCACGATTGAAAGTTTAGCCTGATGGTGGCACTACAGGAAGGTCACCAAAATCAATACGGTTCTTCCTCTTCAGGTCATGAATTTGTGGAGCAAATTTGAAAAGATTCAAATATGAGGTATTTGGGTTATCGTGTTCACAGCCGGGATCTGTGACGGATGCAGCGGCAGTCAGGGTAAATCCATAATATCCCTGACCTGTCGTTTCGAGGATATAATTACATGGATAAAGAAGTCTTGAATATACAGTATATCTCAAGGATTAAGTATATTCTCTCTTTTATTAACTTAGATCCAAGCTTTTGTCCTACCTGAATTTATTACTGCAATGTACCTCCTCACTAGTCCCAACTCACTATTCAGAGATCTTTCTATACTGATTCAAAACTCACAGCCACAGTGTCTCTTGTATTCACCCAAATAAATATGCACAGCATGCACACACAAATATCACACACTCAAGTTGTTGCTTCATAGGTATATACATGTTTTGTTCTGCATAACCCTTTGTAAAGAAAATGCTCTTTGAAGCGCCCTATAAATTAAATTTGACTCTCCCATACAAATTGACTCATGACTGTCTAGTCTTGATAGCTTCCATGAAGTGCACGTGCGCACACACACACACACACACACACACACACACTCCTTTCATGTAGGAGTGTTGTCATGGTGTGTTACCATGCACATCTGTTCCCTGTGGCTGTCTTATCCTGTTCCAACTGAGATCACTCAGATCACTGGCTGTAACTGCCCACACTGTACATGCACACACAAACACACCCAATTCATCGATATCGTATGCTCAGCGCTAAACAAAGATCAAGGATTTCACATCAGTTGAAGTATCTGAAAGGTCTGTGGTTTCCAGTTAGCTCCAACACATATTTCACTGTTCCCTTACAGACCGTTTAAATGTCAATTTGCAGTGTTGTTCCACAGCAGAAGTCGATAGTTTACTCTAAATTTTGAATTGATTTGTATTATCTGATGTGATAATCACTGTTTCTGTGTATGCTGATTGTGAGAGATAATTACAAACATTTAATCACGTAAAAAAAACTCTAGGAGGAAAATCAGAGCTATCTCATTTATCAAGCCATTAGAAAAGAGTGCACCATTGACCTTAGAAATGAGCTTATGAATCAAACATGAAACTTACTCATGTCACCAAAATTTAATTCACTTAATCCCTGCACACTGAGGCTGTGACAGAGCCCCAGAAAATTACATAAGTTGATGCCTCTATTAAGCGAATTCAAGATGCTACCCTCTGGTTGCTGCTTCAGATGTCCCCAGTTGAAACAAAAAGGTACAAAACAAGTACATTCTTCTCAACAGAGACTGTACTGCTGAACTCGGGTATAAGTGGGACATAGTTAAGACTGTTTATAGCTGAGGCTGCTGACACTGATGATGTGACTATTGGCTTTTTGTGTGAATCATTGGCACACAGCTGAAAACTCATTAAAGGCACACAGCACAGGGAGTGGCAAACAACAACAACATTTGGAAAGTAAGGGTAATTTTGGCACTTTTGAGAAAGAGGTGGGGACTAGAAGGAATACCTTATCAATAAATGGCGTGGGCCTAGCTTCAATAATGACCGAACAAATCATCTCTTTCCCTTACCTTTAAAATTTTATGTGCAGTCCTTTTTTAAGGACGTCCAGAATCACCATGGACAAATACACAGCATCTTAAAGGAATACTCCAGCGTTTTGGGCAAAATACCCTTTTTCCGACTTACCCAGACAAGATGTTCTCTGTACATCCACTGGTTCAGTTCTGTTAGTGTTAGCTTAGCATAAAGACTTGAAGTCTGCAGGAGTCACTAGCCTAGCTCCATCAAAGTGAAAAAATAACCCACAGCACACATGTTCAGCAGTTACAGTTCGTACCATCCATTTTTAAAAAATGTCTTTCAAATACACGTTACATTATGTAAATAAGACACCTTCGAAAAATGTTTCCACTCTGACAGAGCTAGGCTAATGACTCCTGAAGACTTCAAGTCTTTATGCTAAGCTAACACAAAATGCATCAGAACCGAACCATTAGACGCACAGAGGTAAAAATGGTATCAGACATTTTGTCTCGGTCTGTGTAAGTCGGAAAAAGGGTATTTTGTTTGAGTTTTTCTTAAAATATGAACAGGGCAGGTGATATTAAATTAGGTTTGGAGGAGATAACACATTTGGTTAACATACAGAGATACTGAAATTTCCTTCAGTGTTGTTCTCCATGCATCATGGTGCAGGCTGACATTTCTCTGTTAGATGGCACAACAGCCCCACACCACAGCCACATGTATGTAGCTTTGATGTATTTTTTTCTTTCCTTTTCATGCTTGAGGGATTTATTTCAGAGTCAAATTGGCCCACATATCAACCACAAAACAAGGTTCAGAAGCTTTTGAGTAGGATCTGCTCATGTGCAGTCTGCTTTTACACAACAGAACTCACCTGTGTTTTTGCTGTGTTCATTTGATCTGGTCTTATATCAAGTGGGTGGTGCAAGCGTACATCCCTGTGATTCTTGACATCAAAATTGTATTTTGCCGCTTGATTGCTACTGACACAAGCCCTGTAATACATTTTTATTTAAGGAGAATTTGATTGACCTTGACATAAAAAAAAAATTTGCCATTCACTTGCTTTCAAACGTACTGGACTTTGCATTTGGTGTGCCAAGCAGTTTCATTTTTCATTTTTCAGTTTAATTACAACTGAAGAGTCAATCAAAGAGGGCGGGAGAAATAAAAACTGAGGTTTGCTCTGATTGGATCGCTCCACTTTTACATTTAACTTTTAATCTCCAGCAGAACTGCTGGTTTGGCTCAGGAGAAATCAACTGACAGGCCTCTCTCTGCATTGAACGACTTCACATTCTCACAGGATTCAGGATGTTTTCTACACCCAATGATGACAATAAAAAAAGATTTAAATGAAAAATGACATATTTTAATTCACCATCCCTTCAACTGAAGCCCTGAGATTACACCTTGCTATCTTGCAGTTTACAGCTCCCATTTTTCAACTTTAATTTGGCTGTATTAATTATTCAGGAAATAAGAGAAGAAAAATACATCACTGGTCTGCAGTGTTGGATATGGCCATGAAGCCTTCCAAGATTTGTTTCTAGTGATTATAAAATGTAATTTTAACAATACACATTTAGCCTTGTCCTAGGACATTGCTACGCTCACAGGTTAGAAGATCAGAAAAATTACAGCAGTCAAGTTATCATTGTTGGTGTTAAGCATGGCAGCAATGATAATGATGAGCTTCCCCAAAGACAAGCAATCTCGGAAGATTTGGAGGAGTCTACATCTGATAATTTAATTTATTAATTCCTTCGCAATTCATGCTATTTTCTATTTTTCATAAGACTCAGGAACATTATCACTGATAAATTAACTTTTGTTTCAGATGAGCTCACATTAGAATGGCCCCAATCTTCCAGGCTTAGGAACGGTTAGTGACTCATTTATGGAGAGCGCATGCAATCTATTCCACAATGTGTTCTTGTTATTGTGTTAACAGAGTGCATACAATTTATGAACCCACTTTTGTCAAAAAATTTAATTAAAAGCTACATGTACAAGCTACACCTTAAATAATTTTTGTCACAGTCATTTCTCTTGGGTTTAGGCAGCAATTCAACTTTTTCAAGGATGCCACACTTTTGCCTGGGAAATATTGCCTTGAGCCACAAGCTCTGACTTTAGGCCCAAGGAAAGTATTTAAAAGATAAAAAGATGATGGTTAACTATTTAGTCCTTTGAGAATAATTAAATTCTCGGTACACTCCAAACTGATGAACAACCTTTTTCCCAGTGAGCAGGTCTCTACTTATGGTTGTCTGGTTCCTCTCTGTGGATCAGGAGCTGGGACTCAAGTCCAGTATGACAACAGATAAGATGCATAAGATCTGATGTAAAAATGAAACAACAGCAAACAGCGTGTGACTGTACAAAAAGTATACAGAAACATCAGGAATTGCCATACATGATATTCAAGATCTATACCTCTGTAAGCCTCACTGTGTCTTCCCTCACAGAGGCAGCTGATTTTCTCTCCTCATCGTCCTCCTGTGATGAAAATGAACAATAATGACAGTTGATTAAAAGTTTATATATAACATCCCACACATGGGCACTTAAGTGTGTGTGTGTGTGTGTGATTTCCTGCAATTGTACATACATATGTTTGACTGTATTTACTGTCAAACATATTGTACTGTATGTATTTGTATCATAATAGATTTGTTGGCAAGTACAGAAAAAAGTAAATCACCTTATTTGCGATCACTTGTAGAATATTTCATTGACATACTGACAGAATGACAGATTAGAAAAAAAATGTATTCATGTGCATCTTAACAGCAACATACAATTTTTAAACTGTTAAGAAATTTGCCCTAGGCTCCTGTCCTTCTTCTTCTTTCTTTTTTTTTTTTTTGCTAGATAACTTACTAAATATATGAACAAATAAAAATAGAAATTAAGACATAAAGAAAAATAAATCATATTTATGAAACCATCCATTTATATAGTACATTACATACAAATGTAAACTCAATGGGGTTCACAGTAGAAACATAAGTAACTAAGAACATAATGCAGACATCGTTGATATTGGTTAATATTTGTGTCTGCCTCAGCTCTTTTATTGAGAATATGTCCTGGAATTAATAACATTTTGAGCCAGGTCTCATATTGCACATATTTTCTGTCTAATAGATCCAATAGGCCTCTGGTAGTAGAGAAAATGACACATTAAATTTAACAGCAAGTAGCTGTTAATAAGCAGCTTTGAGTGTGCAACTCAACTGGAAAATCTGTGAAAAACATGCTGAATTCTGAGAGGAGGAGCTGCTTGTCTTGAAGCTGTATACACCTTCCCAGCTTGTGATCAGCCTGATGGGACAGTGACTCATTTTGATGCTTTGTTACCACAATGATATCATTTACAATGTGGAAGGCCACAATAGATATGAGTTTAAAATGCAAATGACAAATAATATTCAAGCTAGTAAGTCCAAACAAACAACTGAGGAAGCCGACAGTAATGGGCTACAGAAGCCTGACTGACTTCTCTTCAAGGGTGACATTTAATTCAGCAGATTAACACCATGTCACAATATTTAATAATGATATTCAGAGGCTTATGCATTAGCTTACAGTGGTATGAAATGTACAACTTCCAAAATGCATAATTTTTTCGCCATGAAATCAAAACATTTGTAAGATGAAACTATTCATATGGTTTATTTTATGCCAACTCAGGCACAAGAAACTTTTACAAGCAGCCAAATGAGCCATCAAGCTTTAGAGGCTCATGTGCTTAACCCTTACCCTAACCCTATGGTATACATTTTTGGGCTATTATGATGTGAAGCTCAACAAAGGCAGGTTCTCTGGCATCGCTGCATGTTGCTGTTGTGGGAGACGTCTCACCTTCCTTAGTTTCCAAGTCAGATCCATTTTGCAGGTTTGTGAACTTAACAAGAGTCCTTTCAAGCATTGTGAAAGACTCCTACACCTCTACTTTCAATGTCTATCCACATGGAAATTTTCAGATTTATGAGGAAAATGTCCAAGGTCTGGGCCAATGTCCTCATGTGGCCACAGCCATGCCTTAAATGTTGATTCATATTTATGTTGCGAATCCATTTACAGTGGATGAATGGGTCAGATCATGTCCATACAAGATAGTTGTGACAGACCCAACATGTCGAGCTCAGCAGTGTAACTCCCTTCCACCTCTACGATTCAAAAATGAGTGAATAAAAGAAACAAAATAAAACCATTTAACAGCAAATGACAGTGTGCTGACAGATTAGTGCTACCACTGCACCTCCTTACAGCTAAATGGTTGTGAATAGCTGTTGAATTATTTGACATTTGTATGATGTAACTGCTTGTTTGATCCCACTTCACACCATGAAACACAAATTAAACTTTTACTCAGCAAACCTCTAATAACAAAACCAACCATGATCACATGTTGATAGTGGAAATGTCAGTGCACCTGGAAAGTCTTGGCGGACCAGATGGGTCACTGCACCTTTTTTTTAAAAAGTTATTTCTCCCCTCTCCTCCCAGTGAGGTATCATGAGTTGCTGCTTGAGGGCCACTGACCTGGAGGAAAGCCTGTATTTGTTCAGTACCCAAACAAGATAAAGACTGCCAGCTCACTAATCCCACCGCCAAACTCTTTCTTCTGTGTTGACAATCAAGTTCTAGCAAAACACATGGTCGAGTGCCTTAAAATTGTTCTTACAAGAAGTCAATCCATTGTACCCAGGTAAAATGGATTGGCATTGCTTCTCAAACACTTGTTAATTACTTGATCTAATTTATTCTAAATCGTGTTCCAAATTGGATGTGATTGGAATGGGGTTACTATGTCCTGCAAAAAACTATTTGAGCTCTGCGTCTAGGTGAAGCTGTTAAATACAATGGTCAGTAAAGTTCTGTATAGACTTTACTTTCCAGAAAAAATAAGGTAAGAATGCTCTCTGTGTTGCTTTTTGACAGCTATAGCTATATGCTATAGCTGTATGCTATATGCAGCTATATGCTGATGACTTTCTCTTTTTTCTGTCAAAAAGATATCTACTTAGTCAAAGTCATTACTTGGACGCGGTTGCTTTTTACCCGTCAGCAGACAATATAGTTATAATAACTAGAACAAATGCAATGCAAAATGCAATAAGAGCCAAATACATCACTGTGCTTGATGTTATGGCATCTCTACCCAAATCACTAATAACGTACGTTCTGCTCAATCATTCCACTGTCTACCTTCCCTCTTTGTCTCACTTTCCACTCATCTCTTCCACTCCTCTGTTAATCTTCAGTTCTATTACCACAGAAACAGGTTTCACTTTGAATGTGGGTAGTATGAACGTTTTTATGTAAAGTTATTATGTCCATCTCTCAAAGCTTGACATGCACCTGAGACAGTTATTTTATGGCTGTGATTGGGTTTAAAGGAAGGCACTGCAATTGGACATCCATATATGAAACAGAGGGCCTGACATGAGCAGTCATGGACAGAGACCATTCCAAGACATCATTCAATAGACAAAAGAAGGGGTAAGATACACACAGAGAGAGTGACATAGGCCCAAATATAATATGGAGTTTCTAATTGGGTTCAGATCAAGATAAAGGAAATGCTTAATATACTCTTTCTGCGTGCACCAGCTGCTAAGAACTGTTAATTTGAACAAAGTGGGATATTTTATTTTACCTACAGTACCTACAGTGTTGGTACAGTGCTGATCACAGCCAGTCAGGATCATATATTTACTCTGGTTTGAACACCAGGTCTATTTCAGCACTGTTCCTTTGAAACACTTTTTTTTTCATTAACAAGTGGCTCCAAAACTTTTTGCTGAATTGATCAATCTGCTTATAGTGAAAATCATTTAATTAATTCCATCTACTGATGCAATATTATTTATAGATTCATATCCAATTCAAAGGACCCATTTTAGCAGAAACATATTTCTTATTGATAAAATGGTACATTTTGGCAGATTATAATTGGCAAATGTGAGCAAATCAGTAGAAACAAAAAAATTCAAACCTTCCTACCCTTTTTTTTTTTTTTTTGAGTGGTAACAATGCCAAGATGATCATCAGACAGAGAGCAAGACAAACAGTGAGTGGGAGACAGAGAAAGAGGAGAGAGAAATAGTGTTGTGTATTTCTCCACCTAGTTGATAAATGTGGGAGGGCCTTTACCCACAATACATCCCTGTCACTGCAGTTCTGTTATTCATCTTCCAAAGATCAAGTGGACCACCTCAATTCTCTGCCACCATCCCTGGCTCCAGCACCCTCTGCACTACCGCCATGCCCGATCCCCTCCATCCACAAATTTTACTTCATTTCTTCCAAATGTACTGATGAAATGAGATTGTGGCTGAATGGGACAGCAAGCGTTGCACGTTTTTCTCTCTGGAAGGAAAGAGAGGGAGGGCATGAGGAGAAGGGGATGCCTGTTCACTGACAACCTCTGGGTGAAAACCATTAACAGCAAAGGAACAGCTGTAAATGAGAGATAGAGCATGATAAACCCAGCAGCAGAGAGAAAGAATGAAGGGAGCAGCAGTAAGTGAAGGAAGTGCAGAGAGACAGGGAGAAGCAGGGAGTGGCCTAATGAGTCTATTGGTGCCTTTACAATAAAGTTTCATTGCGCTTATTATCCAAGAGTACCACTCCCACTTTGAGTGTCTGCACATTACACTACATTAAACTTATATCCTCAGAAACGTGACATCTGCACATATCTGCCATCATAGCCAGTAATTTATGCTGTTTCTGCTCTAGAGGTCTCATTTACATTCCTCAGCTTGGACACTGGAAAATTCCTTGGGGTCCTGGCAAGCTAGGTGAACCATGTGCATGTGTATTTACAGGAATACTCCAATGTTTTGGGCAAAATACCCTTGCTAGCCATCGGAACCCAACCAGTGGACGTAGAGATGAAGATGGCATCGAACATCGAACATCTTGTCCCAGTCTTGGTAAGCCGGAAAAAGGGTACTTTGCCCAAAACATTGGAGTATTCCTTTAATAATTCTCTGATTGAACCTGTAGTTATAGTATTTTTCAAGGTAGGCATCATGTGCAGACAGCACACGATCAAAGTGGTGATGTTCTCCAATATCTAAACGCAAATAGATACAAAATATATTTCGCCATTAACACACTTAGCAGATGGTATGTGAAGGCAACATGTACACCTAAATGAAAGACACTGCACCAATGTTATGCCGACAACATGTCAAATAAGTACATACGGGTGACAAATGAAAGGAAAAACCAAAGTCAAGTTGGTTTTTCCTTTCATTTGTATCTTTGCATTGTCTGCATTTGTAGGTTCTTATCATAACAGGGTCCCCTGGGTACAATATTCCTTACCATTTGAGGGGTAACTGCGCTGAAAGACAGTTATAAATAGCATTACACAATGCATTACTGTGCCTCTTGCATTTCAGTTACGGAATGTTTTGAGAGTGGTGCCGTAATTTGGTGGCTGACGATGCAGCAACAGTTAAGTAGGAATATAGGACTTTTTCAAGCCCTTTGTGTGTACCTCAACACATGTCATTGAAAGTGGCTGAACAGAGTGAATTGCCTAGATATTGAATAACAGTCACTCTCTGCCTACTAATGGCCCTCTTCTTTGAGAGTCATTTCCTTGCCAATGCTTCAGTTTTGACTCTGTGTATGTGTGCGTGTGTGTTGGAGGATGGGCTTTTGACTATCTGACCAAATGACTAAATGGAAAACAACTTATGCCCTGAAGGCTCTTTAGCGGTCTCATTAGGCAAACGCTGCCACAATTTATATGCTCTTTCACTTCAACAGCATAATGGGGGCAAGAGGTAGAATATTGACCATTTGCATTTTCTCCTGGCATTGGCTAAATCTGGTGATGGTTTATCTGCTTGCTTGACCATAAGGAATTGCACTTTGTTTCTGTCCCACAGTCTTCCCCTCGCTTGGTCTCAGTCCAAATCCCTGTTCACTTCCTCGTTTCCTCCCTACCCTTTTCACAGGGATTCAAAATCATAGGGCATATGGCCGGATACACCCATCAGATGCTTTTAAATCCACGGAGGTTAGTGAAAAGTGCACGCCCAGGTGAAGGAAATGAGCTCCGACAGCGTGAGGTCACATAGTCCAATGTGTGAAGTAGGGACGTGTGCATTTCACAAGATTAAATAGCTCATTCTCATACGGGCTGTCAGCCACTGTTTACATGATCTCAAAACAACACATACACACACACACACACACACACACACACAAAAGGGGACGTCCAATCTAATGTAAAAGCATTCCACTCCAAACTTAATCATCACCCAACCGAAAGAGATTAACAATCTTAAAGGGGAAGAACAGTAAGTTGTTCCTATGGCCCATAGGATTTTAAATATAACAAAGCAGTAATGTGCCCCATATCTGGAAACTTTAGAATTATGTATCTGCTTTTTGATGGCAATGTGATGCATAACTTTGAGCTTCTTCAATGGACTGTTTGATGCTTTCAAAAGCAACAGCTCATTATTGTCTTGCTCACAGTCCAGGTGATAATATTCAATGTGTTCCAGATCAGTAGGACTGAGGGAATGAATGAATGAATGAATTTTATTCTCAGATTATGCCACATCCCCCGTTCCATATGGGATTACATGATGTTTGATCAACATTAAAAAGAGCAATCAGTAAGGCTTGGGGGGGAAATGCAGAATAAGGGACAAGCATATGCATGCTTCAGTGGCAACTAGAAGCAGAGACTCAAATCTTTCCAGTCAGGTGGCGTCTCAGGGGAAACCTATGAACCCGCTCTGGGGGGGGGTGGAGAAGGTTTCTGAAACCCTCAAAACAGGTAAATAAACCTGAATGCCATTAAGAAGAATGTTTGATGTTTTTTATGATTTCTGCCATCTTTTATTTGATGATGCTGATATATATTTATTAGGAAAACTGGCTTCTTTTTTTAAAGCTCTATTTTAATTAGTTCATGGCCTGACAGAAAAGGCTGCATAAATTCTCCGTCTGCACCGAGTCTGCCCTCTCATTTCTCCTGCTTCTCTTAGTCTACAACCTGACACAGTGCAGACTTTGAAGTGTCTATTTGGTTATTAAAAGTCGCTATAGCCAATGGATTGATCAACAGAATTTTTTTTATTATTTAATTTTCTCACAATTACATTTCCCTACTTTTCCTACTAGCATTTGACACAAACTCAAAAGGCAGAACTGGCAAAGGGAAACTGGTTCTATTTAAATACATTTAGAAAAGGTTTAAAAGGGGCGATTATAATTATTAAGAAGCAAAAGATTTGTAGTCACTTTTCTTTATAAATTTACAAAGTTGCTATGAAATGAAATTAGCAAAACAAAAAAACATTCAGCTATGAAAGAAGAGAACATGAAAAGTATTACCTCAGGCATGTTGTTCCTGACTGCAGACTTGGAACCGTTATAAGAGCTTCATCTCCAGATGTAAGACCAGGCTTGTGTACATAGGCAGTTAAAAGCTGCATAATGAGACGGGGGCCAAGACATTAACTGCTTTTAAAAGTTATCAAAAAATCATCAAATCAATTTGAAATATATCTGTGAAGCAGTTTAAATGGGAGTTATTATCTCTGACTTCTTGCTGAAAGCCTTATATCTGCATCTGAACTAGATGCAGATGAGAAAGAGCTTTATAGTTGAGGCAAGAATTCAGAGACTTGCTATCATCAATATGAAATGAAATAAAGGCATGAATATCTTTTTGGACGTCAGGAATGACCTGATTTCAGAGCTTTTTCTCAACTGGTGGAAACAAGAATGAAAAACTCTTCGGATTTTATTATAATTCAAAACTCTCAAAACTGAATCCCAAACTGCTTTAGTGTTAGTCATCAGGTTAACATTAATTCCATCATCTTAAGATTGTACACACA
>OMLF01056374.1:0-15175 GCA_900302615.1 Holocentrus rufus | reverse complement strand
ACATGTCTCTTTTTTTTTTTTTTTTTTTTTTTGATGTGCTGTTCAATTTTGAGCACTAATATTAGCAAATAAAACGTTTTTGTTCTACAGCATTGCACGGTTCCCACCTTCTTTATTTCATGTACTTTCACTCATAGTGAACCATCTTTTTTTCCCCACAGTTTTTCATGTGGAGCCAGTCTTCTGACACAGCTAGAATTTCTACACAGGCTGTCTTCGGTCGCAAAGGCAGTAATTTGGCTGTCGTTGAGCGTGCCACAAAGTGCATTCTGGGACCGCCACTATGGATTATAGACCAAAGTCTTTGTCGTATTTCTCTCACAATCAGTCAAGTTTGGTCTGGACAGCAGATTATGGACTAAATTGTATTAGGGCCTTCAGTTATGCCACGTACAACTTCATAACATGATGCCCTGTAGAAGAAAGTTATGGATGACAGCACAAAGATAGTAATGAACTGTAGTTGTGCAGAACTTGTTCTGAATAAATTCAAAAATCAAACAGACACATACAACTGTCCGATGAGTTATTCTGATGTTTTCAAAAAGTGCTTGAAAACTTCAGGGGAAAAGGGGAAAAACAAAAAAAAAACATGGGTTTGAAAATTGAAGATGGAAAATGATTTGCAAAATATAGAGTGCAACCATTTTTGTTTTATCCTCCTTCCCTTGTCCACTTGCTTCTTTATGATTGCTATTTTCCTGTTTCAAGTGGTATGTAAATGGCAGCGGTGGTGGTGGGGGTGAGGGTGGGGGCACGCTCTTATCAATCAAATCAAGCAGGATGGATCTGACATGGGTTTGGCCACAGAGATAGCATATGGCCACCCGTCACAACAGCTAATGGGGCCTCATTCTAGTATTTACAGCTTGAAACTTTTCCAAAATATCACTGAAACATCACATCAGTTCTAATGTAGTATTCACTAGTATCAGTCTTAACAATATATAAACTACCTAGTTGAGTCACATGTGTCCTTACTACTGGTCATTACTTTCTCCTTGGGAGCACAAAGGTCTCTTCCACACAAATGTTGCCCCAAAACACACTCACCCCAACATAAATTGTGTTTAACTTTTACTTCCCATTACACATACAGAAACAAGCCCATTTATTCTCACAAATCCAGGGAGTGATGCTTTGTGGATGCTGGCGTGCAGATGATGGACCCATGGGAGACCCTGAAGAACCTGCTTGGGTGCTGGACGAGTCTTGGTCAGGTGAATCTGGGTCTTGATAAAGGAAAAGGAGACAGCAGACAAGCCAATAGTCCTTTGGATGTAATTAATGCTGGGTGTTTATTAGAGTAGCAGCCTCATTGGCAACTCATTGTAGAGTCTGTACTTGAGTAATGACCACACTCAGTAACAACGATACACATGATTACATGCAACACGCTGCACCCAATTACAAATGTTATCAAGTGAAGAACCCCATGCAGTTGTAAACAATTGAAAAAACAAAATTCACACACTTTATATCTCACAGCGACATGGACTAGGATGACAGTGACAGTAACACATCATGAATTCCTATGATAATGAATCTGAATCCTAAACAGGACAAAGATTATGATTGAATTTAATGGGAGATTACTACGAGCATGATAGAATCACTGCCAATTCATTTTTTTGGTAATTAAAGTCGCCAATATGGAAGAAAATTGAACAAACATGTCAATTACTGCCTCTTTGCATAATTTCTCTAAGGCAATGGAGAACATTTGTAAAGTAGCTGTCTTACATTTTCCAGGCGGTAAAAACCCTGGAGAGCTGCCACTGACACTCCTTTGAAACATCCCTTAGAAGAGAAGACAAAACAGATGTGTAAGTTAGCGGATGCAAAGAATATCGCACCTGCTCAACATGAAAGTCATGTTATGATGATGACATTATGATGATAACATCCACTGAGCATGAAGAAAGAGAATGCCTTTTCTGGGGAGAAAATAGTGGCTCATCTAGGCTCCAGATCCAGAGCGTCCTCCCCCAAGAAACAACCTCATAGGTTGTTTGTTCCTATCCTGTAAAACAACCCACAGCGTTTCCTAAATTAGAGCCCCCTACTGGTGTTAAGCGACGCTGTGGAAGAGTGACCAAGGGCCTTTCTCAATCTGCATTCTTCTCTGTACTTGTGCTTGTGGACTTGTGAAACATCATCAGTCGCAGCCCAAATACTGTTCCAATACACAAGTTCGCATTTAGCCAAGAACGGTTAAAATTCCCGGAAGTGTTCTTGACACTCCCATTTTACTGAGGATGCATCGGGAGGAGTTTGGGTTGGAGGATGTGTTGGTAAACTCCTTGAGATGCTTCGATTGCAGAATTGTTGCTGTAAAGCAGGTAAAGCAAATTAGGGAAGCCGGAGAATCAAGTAGTTGTTGAGAATGTCCTATCATCGCTACAATTGCTTTGGCGGGTGACATCACCTGCCACCAACGACCAACCACCCTAATTTTCACCATTTTTAGTCAGGCTTTACAAAGATTTGGGTTTGGACTCTGTTTAAATACATTTATTGGGTGGAAATAACTTTCAACCTGTCAGTTCTGTCTTGGACAACCCCACATAAAATGTCACTTCCACCACATCAGCTTAAAAAAAAATACATATTGCTTTTATTTCTTATGGCATGAGATTGTCACATGAAGAAGTGGTAGATTTATTACAGCAGAGCAAATTTTACTTGTACCCATGATATGTATCTAGGCAACACATCTTCCTGTTTTTCTCCACTGCTGACGCAGTGTCAGAAGTGGCCAAATGTCAAGTGGGCAGTTTCTTGGAAGTGATCTATGAGCCTTTCAAGTCATCTATGAATGACAAACACAAGGCACAAGCCACTTCTCTATAATTACAAGGATAGAGAGTTCAGTTTTGTCCATATATATGTTGCTTATTTGACTTGGGATTCTCCATCCTGGCTTGTATTAGTGACGTCCAGCATCTGGAAATACAAGCATAATGGCAAAAATGTGTTGGGCATATAAGGTGGATAAAGGAAAACAGTGCAGAGTCAAGTCCCATAACATTCAATTTTTATTTTTCTTCATGTTAGAGACGAGGGCGTAAATTTGGGTCGAACACTGGGGGGATTGAGATCTCCACCCAATTTAACATTGTTAGTAGTGATGCGCGGAATGTACTGGCCAGTTTTGATTATTGGGGGGGTTACAACCCCCCCATCCCCTCATAATCTACGCCTATGGTTAGAGACATCTTTGGTGACAACTGGTCAATGCTTTGGTGTTTGTGCATTGCAATTTCTAGAGATCATTCTGCAATGGTGACTTAGTTGTACCCGTTCTTTTGCATGACTAGATTGACCACACACCCCAGACCCCCAGAAAAATAAGCCAGGGCTGTTCTGTTGAGAAGCAACTACACATAAAACAACTCCAGAAAATAAGCCAGCACTTCATAGACAATGGACAGCTGCAAGGAAATACTCAACTGATATAGCTACATCAACGAACGACGGCTGCTGACACCTATGAAACTGAGTTAAATAAGCAATTATTCAGATTAGCTGTGAAAAGTTTACCTCACAATTCACCACCGCCTTCTTTCAAAATTCGGCCAACTTGCAAAGTGATGTAAGCACTGGCCCAACATAATAATGAAGTCACTCGATACAGACCCAGTGTAGTAAATGATAAACTGTCCAAAAGAGAATGAACAACAACTGCACCACTCTGCAGTCCCTTCTCACTTTGAAGTGTTTTTCAGAGCCGATGTTCAGTCTAGTTGTAGTTGTAGACAGTTGCTTTCATTTTAAAGAATGCTTGCCTTCCTCTTCAGTGGTATTGGGTGTTCACCATGAACTAGGTTGTCGCTGTTGTATGATATCAGTCAGCAATAGAAAACAGCAAAATGGACATTTATGTTTATGAAAAGGTTGCAGGTAATTACTGTATATAACAAATGAATAGGACATATTAGAAATGATCATTCTATGTCTGTGACCATGTGTGTTCATGCTTAAATCACCCATTGGCCTGAAATTGGTTATTCAGTGATGTTGAGCCATTATGGGGTGCACACCATTCACTGTGTATGTGTCATAAGGATGAGACCAGTGGTGAGCTGGTTGTCAAGGTGAGGCTGGCAGGGATGTCCAAGAAATAATAATGGAGGAATGGAGGAACGCTGCTAGAAGAGGAAGAACAGCATAGATCGAGGTTCAGCAGACAAGACCATGGCTGCAATTAACAAAGCGTGGTGAGCATCAGAATCGGCGCTGCTTTACCAGGCTGGTGCTTGTTTGTAGAGACGGTCCTGTGAGGACCTAGTGTTGCCAAAGGAGCTTTTATTTTCCACACGCTCATAAAACTTAACATCAATTTTGCAACTTTGCTCAGCTCATTACATAATCTACAGTCCAACTTTTTCCTTGGCAAACATCCCAGCTCCAAGCTCTGCTGCAACAGTCCATCAGAAGGTGTGTGTGTCACACGCTCCCACTGGGCCAACTGCTACTGCTTACAAAGGAGACATGTGATTAAATACCAAACATCTGCGTGTAATTCAACTGTCTCAGACGTAGGACCTCGACCACATGGGCCAAGAATGGCAAGGAACCACATCAACTCCTGCAATTAAGCCATAAATAGTTGTTGAAATGCCCCTTATTCACATATTAATATTTTTGCATTCAACTTGCTGATGAGAATAAAGAGATTACACATATATTGAAGCCCAAACCTCATAATGAATCACAATTTGCCAAACTGATTTTTGCAAATCAAGCTAATAGTAAGGGGGGGAATATTTGGAAGGACATAAAGAGGCATTAATAATCAACGAAAATATGTCAAAATTGAACATGGCAGTAATGAGGGAAAATTCTGAAGTGTGCGTATTATTAATGGTGAGAAAACCACTTCACTTTCTGTCTAAGCTCAGCCATTTTTCTCTCACCTTGCCAAATCTGCCATTGCACATTATTAGGGAGGACCACAACACACCGTAATTACAGTGATATCCATAAATGGTAGGGCTTGATTTATTTATGGTAAGGTAATTTAGCCCGAGTTGTTACAGTGTCTAACCTCAAAAGGTTTGCATGAGAAGTCGAACCCTAACAAGGACATCACTGTATGCCGGAACTGTATTAAGTTAACATCAGAGAAAACAGTCCCTATGTTTTTCAGTGCCATGCCAAAACTGCACTGAAGCGGGATATACAGTAGCAGAGCCAAATTTGTGTTTTTGTATTTCAGATTACTTCGAAAGCCTGGATCCTTGCATTATTTTTCTCTCTCCTGAGGACCAAGACTCAGAGGGCAGGAGATCTGTAATTTTATTTCCATTTTTTTTTCTTTTCATCCCTCCTTGCACCTACTTCTTTTCAAGCTTCTTTTCCCTCTCTTTCCCCTCTTTTTTGATACACTTGCTTGTCACTGACTCTTGGTGAGACTCATTAGAGAAGTTGGGTCTACGGGATGAATGAGCTGGCGGTGATCTCACTGCAACAGATGTCAAACAACCTACGGGCTAGATTGGAAGTCTCTCAGTGGCACATGCTAAGTCTTTGATCCAGAAATGTCTTCAAATCCACCGAAACTTGATCCGGACTGATTGATGTACTATACACAAGATGCACGCGGCACGTTATGATTTACGTTATGATGAACAGTGGAAATCAACAAAGAGCCCAAAGATGAAATGCACACACAGACGCACACATCAAAGTGAAGCAGAAGGTGTCAAAGGCTAATTAGGCGCTGGTTGTCTGTGTTGTATTAGAAAGGCAGAGCACTCTCTTCTCTCTCTGTCTCCCTCTTCACTTCTAGCTGATGAGTGCAGTGACAGCTGACGCAGAGCTCTCTTATTGATTGGAGTAGCATTTGAAATGTTATCAAATGCCCACACTTTAATTACTCATGAATTTCTTTTCACCTTTCCCGGTGTACTGCATACACGGGCTCGCTCTGTTTGTGTATGCATGTGTTTATATCGTCTGCCAATGTGGCCATTAAAATTTCAAGTAGTTTGAACCCAGCACAGGGGTTTAGAGGAGGATAAGGGCACCAGAGTCACTTGCTGTGAGTCACATCACCTCACCACTTCATCACTGGCTTTTAGTAATTAACCATTGGCCTCTCCCAACTTTCAACCAGCCAAACCATTGTAGCTCTTGCTCTCTGCTGGACACCATCCAATCAAAAACCAGCATTCACCCAAGGTCACAGATGCCTTTACGTTGTTGGGGCTCAGGATCAAGGATTTGAATTTGAATAATGGCCTCTAAAAATGTTCATTTCGCTCTCTGACTAACAAAAGAGTGCAACGAAAGTGGGGAGATGAGTGTTTTGTCCAGCTTCCATGCGGAGCTTCAAAAGAAAGACCATCGAGGTGCACAATATATGTATAAAATCTATGCTTTCTCAAGTGTCATTTGCTAAACTGCCCTTCTAGTACTGTGCTTGAAGTGTAGGGTCGTGGCCATTGAAAAGCAAAATCTAGAATTATTCATTTTCGACCAACATCGACCAACATACCAAATGACAGATACATTTTGCCGAATGCGTCAAACACATGAAAGATGAACAGCAAATTTTTCCATGTAAACAATGTGAATTAGCTTACATTTCTGACTTCACTCATTCAATAGAGGCAAGGGAGGAAGCTCCTCCTCTACTTTTGAGAAGCAATTTTGTAATTTAATTTGAATTAATTTTCAAAATCCCTGTCTTCTTTAAAGTCAAAAAGACAAAAGTAAAAAACCCCAAAAGCCCCTCTACTATTAGTCACAAATCACTTCAGCAGCGACACCCAAAGACAAGATGGGAAACTACACAACAGTCTAACAAAAGGTGCAAGGGAGGACGCCCTCTGGCTCTCCTCAGTTAGGGCAGGTCTTCTCAATTCACTCAGTGTATTTCTTATTTTTTTGTGAAAGTCTGTGATTGGACATAACACGTAAAATAATGCTGCAAGGGAGGACGTCCTCCCTTACCAATCAACAACCAGAATGCAATATTGACAATGTTGTAGTCCAACTCAAGTCGGGCCTGGCCCGCACGCTAAGAGATCAAGCTAGCTGCATACATGTTTCTAGACAGGATGCGTCTAATTTGACAGGGAGAGAGATAGAGAGAGGTAGAGCTAGTGATAGTTTAATTTTAAAGAGCAAAATTTACATTTGATATTTTTTACTATACCACCCCACACTACTATCCATATTTTCTCCTTCCCTCAGTTTTTATGTTTAGCAACTAGCTAGCTATTTAGCTAATTATTAGCTAATTTAAGTTAGTCGAGTAGCCAAGTGTTGTTTGCTGTGTTAGCTATGAAGCCCGTTAGCACTGCCCACAAGCCCTTGGAACAGCCGCCTGTTGCTGCTGCAATCAAAGCCGGCATTGTGAGAAGTAAAGTGGGCATTGTGGAGCATCACAAAGTTAGTAATTTATTTATTCATTCATAACTCAACCTAAGCTTTGTTTTCACTGCTTTTTCAGACATCATTACACTGTAAAATGCCAACACAAATTTGATATTTTCCAAATAGTGAGGAGGGCCTGGTAAGTGACATGTTAAGTAAGTCAACCCCTCCCATAGATACAACGGTGGCTGTTCATGTTTGTATTCTGATGAATTTAATGTTGTGTTTGTCTTTCAGATAGGTGCCCAAGATGTGTCTGTATTTTGGACCAGATTTCTTCCTGCGACTCAAATCCCTTGTCCAGCCAAAGCACTTCTGCAAGCAAACATGAATATCCTCAAGGAGAAAAAGTTTAATATAAAGACTCTCTTAAAATGTGGTGCTGGGCAGTGTGTCCAGGGGTCATGTAAGTGTACCGGGCAAGTAGCAGTGTACGATAATGAGTAACACTTATTCATCAGAGGGCACGCTTTCACTTTTTACACTGTTTTCATGTTTCGCCACTGTTCAGCCTTTTTTACCCTGTACAAGAGGGAAATTGTAATAATGTAATTATTTTTCATATCTCAGTATTTATACAGTTTTGCCATGTATGGATGAGCTAACTAAACTGTACTGGCAAACAAAAGATTATGCTAGTTGTACTGTACTACATTTTTGATAATTACTCTTGGGTTGTGTTTATTAGTTGGCAGCTTTTTTAGTCGTTGTGCTGGTTTTGTTTCTGTCCTACAAGTTGCTGCTGCCTGAGCAGTCTAAATGTAAAAAGAGAGCAAACTATTAAAAATATGGTGTGGTTGGATTTATATTGGACACCATACATTTTTATGTATTTTTCTGTATAGTTTTAATGCATCATTACATGATACATCATTTTGTTACTGTATAGGGATTCACTTTTCTCTCTGCAGCTGCTTGGAGCTGAAAACTCCATTGGTGATCTGTAAGGGTGCTACATGTCGCATTTTATCATTAGTAAATCATTACTGCATCAATTTTAACACATTCAGTGGGGTTTATGGGAAATGTGGTCTTTATTTGGAGAAACACTGGCACTAATAATACCATTGGTGTGTGAGAGAGAGAGAGACGGAGGCCCAACAGTCTAAATCATGGTTTCATTTGTTTATGATAATCATACCAAGGTATCACCATTAATTTGACAATGATATACTGATGTTTAAAAATGCTGCATGTAGCACCTTTAATGAATAGCCCTCTAACTTTTCACTGGCAGCATAAAATTATCGTGATAAAGCTCATCTATTTCCATCTTACTATTGCTCTACACCCACTCCCATTTCTCTCTGCCTCCTCTCTTCTTCTGACTCTTTAATTAATCATTTTTTTAAATAGATCACGGCCAGCAAAGATAAGAGTGCAAATGTTATTCTGTGTAACAGGTAAGTTATGACTTTCTGTGACATTTTTTAGAGAAAATTATTAAAAGCCCTAGACAGATGGCTCCTTTCTTATGTAAAACTATGCAGATAAATGTCTTTTCTATTAGCATATATTAAAGTGTCGGAGATGGTGTCAGTGTGCCTCTCTCTGTGCCTTCCTTGGCTCTGCATGCCTTTACTTTCTAGCCAGAGACAGACTCAACTAATTACCTGCAACATTAGGCAGCACATAATGAGGTGACTACTTCTAGTCTCAGAAAAGGAGGGAGGAGAAGAAGAGGGGGAGATAAAGAAATAGCAAGAGACTGTGGAAAAAAGGCAGCGTATTGAATGAAGAGAGAGAGAGGACGGGGGGAGGCAAATGACAGAGCACTGAATGAGGGTGATTTGACAGAGGAAAACCCCCGGTCTCTCCTTTAGTCCTAACAATACTTGTTTCAACCCAGTGCTGTCTACTCAATTCTGTTGACTTCTAAGTTTACAGCTTCTTCCTTAACCCTAACACACACACACACACACACACATACACGCACACAAATGTGCATTTAACCTGAAGACAGCCATCCATTGACTACATTAATTCTCTAAACTCTAAGTCTTAACACTCACCACCCTGTTGACCACATGTCAACAGAGGTTTTTGAGCAATCAGATTAATGTTTCAAATGTAAATGTGAAATCCAATTTCCTGCCCTAACCAGATGACTCACAGTATTCTCGTTCTTGTGTATATGTAACCATAGTCTGATGTCATTTTAGTGCAATTGTATCTGGTAGTAGCATGTTCCGTTTCCATTGATTTCACTAACTAGGGATTTTTTTCTATCGCCATTTGGCATATATGATATTTAGTTAACTTTGCCCTGAAGAGTTGCATGTGGTCATGAGTATCACTGGCATTTAAGCCCATAGCCTATAGCATATTGGCTGCTTGATAGTGTTTTTTCTTTTTTTTTTTCTTTTTTTGGTAAAACTAATGTCACCATCCATTTCTAATCCTAGCCCTAAATCCAAGATGTAATCCTAAACTAACTTAATCTTGACCTAAACATAAGACCTAATCCTAAACTAGCTCACAATGATAGAAGTACAATACACACACACACACACACACACACACACACACACAGTAATCAGATTTTGTTAATTTAGTGAAATGGTGCGGTGAGGATGGCAGCCAGTGTTAAGCAGTGTGAAGTCGTTTCCCCTCTCTGCCTTTCAAGTCAGAGTAGAATTAGGGAGCTATGAATTATGGATGGCACCAGGATGTAACCACTAACTATTAATCAACTCAGTACTGTCAAATATCGCCACTTTGCTGTGTGTGTGTGTGTGTGTGCGCGTGCACCTGCACATGCGAGTATGTGCGTGTGTCCATGCACATATTGTAGTGTCATCAAGCAGATTACGGAAGTGCCAATTAGTCCCCATATGAAGCAGAGACAGACCAAGAGAGAAAAGGAGTGAATGTGTTATAAAGGAGATTTTAAACAAGGGCATCAGTGTGCATGTGAGATGAGTGTCTGGCTAAGGAATTAAATAATGATAAAAAATAAAAAGGGGTTGTGATGTCTCCAAGCACATGGCAGTGTTGCTGAGAAACTGCTCTGAGCACTGAATTAAACAGCTTTTTCCCTAACCTTCGGGCAGTATCGCCAGACACAGTTGCACTTTTGTTGTGAATGACCCCGAAGAATACAAAGGATAGTTTTATTACTACAAACATTTATCAGAGGTAGAGCTGTCCCAGAGGCAGAAACAGTCTCATTGGGTCATACTTCACTGGGTGGAGCCACAGAACCACACATTTCTTACAACATTTAGATGAATAAGCATTTTTGCATGATTTGCTTTGTTAAATATTATAGTATCAGGTGTTATTGCAGGGCCTGTGACCCATTTTTAATTTCCTTTAATCCCTCAAAACCTCCCAAAGTTTGGAAATCTGCATATGTTCCAAACTTTTTATCCTGGCCAAAATTCTTGAATCCTTTGTCAATTAAAGATTCTTTTTTAATGTTTTATTTTATTTTATATTTATTTATTTATTGATTGACTTGGTCAGCCACAAGCTCCAGTAAACTTGCTAACATTTACCTCAGTGAACGGGTTGTAAATTGATTAGAAAGTATCTTGCCGACAGAATGCAGTGTGTCTATGCTGAGAATACCATTTTTTTTAAGATATATCAACAGGTGAGCCTCAGGAAACCATTTTAGCCCCTGTGTTGTTCTGAATTGCTCGATTTACAAATGATCTGCATAATGATTTGCGTCCAGCTAATCTGCACCATTATGCAGATGACACAGTCATGTACACAATTGCTCCCTTTTTCTTTCAGGCTACTGATGAACTTCAGTGTGCTTTTTAGAAACTACAAAGATCACTGCTTGGGTTGAATTTGGTCCTGAATACCAAAAAAATATATATTTATCATGACCCTTTCCAAAGATTGTCTTCAATCTGATGTTTGCATTTTAACGATGGAAAGAACTCCCACTGAGAAAGACTTTTTCCTGCAGGTACCTTGATGACTTTGATATTTGCCCATTTCCCTGGGCAAATATCCAATTACTGTGAACTGTCCAACTCAACACAATCTCATCGTCAATAGTAGGGGCTGCCCTGATGGTCTTCTTGAGTTTTTGGTGATTAGTGATTCTCTCGTGAGGTTTGTTGAATTCCCTGGTGCTATTACCTTCTGTTTTTCTGTTCTCAATTCAGTTGTTCAATTGGGAAATGCCATTATGTCAAGGTAATCATTATAAACTCCACTGGGAGCTGGAGTCACTGGCAACAGCCACTGAAATACTTGGTAAAAGGTGCTGTCTGTTTAGCCCCCTTACAGAACGGCTGTGAATTCTTTAGGCACGTTTTAGCCTTCACTCTTCGCAACAGAATTTATGCACTGCAGTTCACGTCAGGTACATTAACCACTTGTTTTGGTCAACACCTGAGTTCAAAAACTGTGTTCACACCCACCCAAACTGAACTTAGGTAGGAAGTGCTCCAGGGTTCGATTTAATCGCACCAAATAATTAAGGTATAACAATCAGGCACAACTAGCTCCCTTGATAAAATGGCAGATTTACTCTCTATATATACTAATATCTGTTTATTTTAAGGAAGTCTGCAGCAATCTTAACCTATTCCACTTGATTATAGAAAAAAGTCATCATTTTCATTTAAAGTCTACCATAATACACTTAATCTTCTCAAACAGTCCAGACAAAATTACTATTTCTGTGTATCTGACCTTGGAATAAGTGTCTAAGCCTGTATAAAAGAACTCATTAGGGTGTTGTAGTAAAGAGACAAGAAGTTTTAATGAACAAGTATTTTTAAATTATCTCCATCTCAGTGACGTTCATTACACAACAAAAATTCCAAATGTAGAGTTGGTTCTGGATTACTTAACTTTGTTTTTAAACATGTTTCATTCAAGAAGTGCAGGATTGAAGACCTAGCACATGGTTTATATCTGAATTATCAATGCTGTTAAGATAAATAAAAAACAAGCCTTGACTCTACTAGCAGGGGACCTATCTTATTGGCTTACCTTTAGACAATTTAGAAATAAATTAATTTCTACCTTGTACACTGTCCAACTACCAGCTCACGTTAAACTTCTCAGGTTAAACTGGACAACTCTTTGATTTCTGATTAAAGGGGGTTTGGACAGCTCTTAAGAGACACTTGGCAGCAGCTGGCCAGTCATAGAAACTGTCACTCTTCTCATAGGTCTAAAAGCTTTCAACATCATTGATCATACTATACTGTTAATGAACTGCCTGCCATAGGTTTTGATCCACTTGCACATAATTTGTTCCAAAACTGAGAATTTGGCTGAAAGGTATCAGTGTATAAAGGTAAGAAATGGTGCCTTGGAGTGTCTTCGGGTAACAAAGGGCCCAAGGTTCAATTTAAGGTCTAGTACTGTTCACTGTTTATGTTAATGACATTGTTTCAGCTAACATCCATGAAGTCCATCTTTATGCAGATGACACCTAGGGTTGCCAACTGTCCTGTATTAGTCAGAATGTCCCATATATTCGACTTCGGTCCCAAATGGGATCTCCCTTGTCCCATATATTGACTGTAATCACCAGTAGTGATCATAGTGTCACTCTTTTTTTTTTTTTTTTTTTTTTTTTGCTGTAAAGTTTCAAATTTTAGTAAAGCTATAGGCTACATGGAATATACACATTTTTGCCTTTCCAATTGAATAAGAATATGAATATACACCATATTTTCACGCAACACCATACCCACACCGCAGTGGCATGCCACCTTTTGTCCCATATTTGGTTGTGAGAAAGTTGGCAACCCTGATCAAACCATTTTGTATTGTTTTGTTGACTCTGTACAAATGGCCAAAGAGAACCTACAACTGCTCTGCAACAAGTCCTGAATGACCTCACATTGGTACCAAACACAGACAAAACTAAGTCAGGTACATTAACCACTTGTTTTGGTCTACACCTGAGTGCAATAACTGTGTTCACACCCACCCAAATGAACTGAACTTAGGTGAGAAGTGCTCCAGGGTTTGATTTAACCGCACCGCATTGGTACCAAACACAGACAAAACTAAGTCAACTAAGTCTATAGTGTTTTCTATCACCAGAGCAAAAGTACTGAGAGCAGAATCCCACATTTTCCTTGTGTTAACCCTTGGAACATTTAGAAGGCAAGCTGCGGAGGATCAGATAGTACAAGAGAGGACATAATAAGAAAGACAGTCTGTGACATATGGGGAAGCTAAACCATTAAGTGCTTTAAAAACCATGAGTAGGGCTTTAAACTCAATGAAGGGAGAAGTGGGCTGGAGTCACCCTGTTTCCAGGAGAGGGAGACAACTCCAGGTCATCCAGAACCCAGAACCTGTTGCCTTGCAGTATAACCTCTGCTGGTGAAAAACAAGGGTGTGGGCGACACTGTTGTTTACTGCAAACAGACCATCAATCCTTAGCAGTCAGTGTAGAACAGCCCAGGAGGAACAGCTGACTGATGATCCACTATATACCTGGAGTAGCATTGGAAATGAAGGGCTCAGACTGGTAAACACCCAAGAGACTGTTGCTTCCAAATCAGCAGTATCTGCTGTGGAGGGCACCAAACCCCAACAAACTATTGTGCCAGATTTGGTTGCTTGTGTAAATGGATTCCCCGTACCATGGATAGCAGAGGATTTTAACCCTGCGATTTGCTTGGCTTGAGCTGTAGCAACATCAGCAAAACCGGTAGACGATATACAGGAACACAACCGACTTTACTGTGTTTAGCAGGAAGAAGTTTGTTGAATTGGTGTTTATGTCAGTTTTGGATTATGGTGATGTGACTTGTAGCCATACAGCTCCACCCTTACATCCTTGGACTCAGTATATTGTTCTGCCCTTTGTGTTGTTACAGGGAATCCATTGACACACATCATCGTATCCTCTATAAAAAGGTACTCTGATCGTCTTTGTCAAAGAGACATGATAAACACTGATATATATTTATTTAAAACCCTTTACTGGTAAACTACCATCCTACTTGACTACATTGTTGGACTTGACCCTTACCTCATATGAAACCTGAACTGATAAAACTTCCCCAAATTTATTCTGTACTTACAAATCTGCTGTTATATTTTGTGCGCCACATACAGCATACTTGGAAAATAGATGCTTTGATACCCCCTAGTCATATTAGAAACAAGCTCTTAAATTGTTCTATAGCCAAATGCAACTGTTGTCTGCATTTCTTATTCAAAGGAGGTTGGGGTTGTTTCTCTCTCTTTAATGTTCATAATGCTTTTATAACATTTTATTGATTTTGTTTTACTGTTGTATTGAGTTTTTGTTTTTTATTTTGCAGCTCTTATTTTTTGATTACTAGCTTTGTGAATATGTTTATGTCTACACCTTTATATAATTCAAGTCTCCTGTAAATGAGATCTGGGATTTACCTGAATAAAGAAAAGTTGTATATAATAAAAGTTAAATATTCTCTATGCACCTCTCTCTCCTTTTTCTGTCTGCTTGGCTCTCTCTTTCTCTCTCAATGTCTTCATTTTTCCCTCCGATTTCATGCTTGGCATGAGACTGTCATTAATTGCTATCGGTGCAGTGCCTACAATTTAGAGTTTAAAGGGAATCATTTTTTCCCTACTGAGTCAGGTTTGACAGAGTTTGCATAATCCTGTCTCCTCATTTCCATGGCAACAAAAGGATGGGCAGCATTTTGAAGAGTGGTGAGAGCAGAACAGCAAGAGAAATTAGCCTCTTGAGTGGACGGATTGTAAATGAGGTAACCTGAGCTCCATGGAGTACACCAGTGTAATATAGCAACATTTCAAGCAGCAATACTATTTAGTACTTGTTTGACCAAGTACTGTCACC
>OMLF01056373.1:8126-21524 GCA_900302615.1 Holocentrus rufus | reverse complement strand
TGGTTCGGTTCCTATGGTTAGCATTTCGTGTTAGCTTAGCATAAACAGTCTTGGAGTCTACAGGAGTATTTCAAATACAAATGATACATTGTGTAAATGAATTAGCCTTGGAGTTGCTGTAAAGTTTATTTTTTCACTTTGACAGAGCTAGGCTAATGATTCCTATAAACTAGAAGCCTTTATGCTAAGCTAACACAAAATGCTACCCATAGGAACCAAACCAGTAGACATACAGAGGTGAAAATGATATCGAACATTTTGTGTCAGTCTGGATAAGTTGGAAAAAGTGTTTTTTTTCCCAAAACACTAGAGTACTCCTAAATACTTCATATTTTACTGTAATTTCATTTATTTGTTGTTGCACACCTTAGTAGTAATCCTAAAGTCCACACTCTAGGCTGCCCTGCATATATTCTATTTTTATGTCTATATTGAAGATGGAGGTGGGGGTGAAAACGTAACTTGACAAAGTTCTCCATCTTTTCCATGTTTATCCTGTAAGCATTTCCCAACAATTCAACAACAGAGACTCAACAGGGACAACAAAGACTCACTTGAGCCCATTTTCTAGACATCAGCACCCACTGGACCAAGCAGCAACAGCCTCACCCACTGTGCTCTTTAGAGGTGCTAATGCTCTCATGAATATCAACTTGGGGGTTGGGTGGTGGGGCCTATCAGCCATCACATGCAGAAGCACTCGGGTGTGTGTGTGAATGATTATGCTTTCTAAACAATTCCCTCAATGTTTGTGTCTGCCAAATGGTGTAAAGACACAGGAGCATGTTGTCAATAACTCTGCAACTCTTTCTGCACCCACTAAATCCCATATCAAAGAGTTTTTTCCAGGGTGGGCAGGGTACTTATTATTATTACTTGAGCTAATAGTTACTTTTAATCCCCTGTGATTATGACGCTGATCATCCCCCTCAAACCAAGAGTTAATTTCTACAGACTTTAAAGGCAGCTGTAGCTGAACTGGTAATCCTAGTGTCATCAAGAGAGACTCCCCTGGATTTCAATGGATTTGCAGGTGATGACCTGATTGCCAAAGAGTGTGCAGACCCATTTGTCTGTGAAAATGAAGATAGAACATGGATGCATTTGAGATTTAACTGGCGGAACAAGCTAGGGATGGGATGCTGGGATACTTAAAGTTCAATATATTACAATGCAAAGATGGGACAATATGTATCATGGGGCAGAAGAATGAATCACGATATTAACATTAAATGATTCATTAAGAAGATAGGCCTCGCTTAACATACTCTATAGGTTAAACCATGTGCAATGAAGGCCCAAAAGTCTGTAGATTTCACTGAGTACGTTTACATGCACACAAGTAACCCAATTATTGAGAGAAACAGGGTTCTGCTGCAATACGCCGATTACTGAAAATCCCGCTTCCATGCACTCCTCAGTAATCGGGTTTCTCCCCCACCGCAACCTCCTCCAGCCTCCTCCAAACTGTACTGCAGTTTACTGGGCAGCAGCAGCTACTTGCAGCCAGATGTTGAGTGCTCGTCACTGGGCAAAGGATGCAAGTCAGTCTGCATTAGCCCTGATACAAACAGGGGTTTCCCAGAGTTTACCGAAACTCTGGGAAAACCCCGTTTTCATCAGAGATAACATTGACATAAAATTGTTCAGCATTCTTCAACAAGCGCGTGAAGTTTTTACTCTCTTGTGCCTTTTACAGTGTGTATTTACTGTATTTACAGGTCTGTTTCTTGTAAAAAGTTGAAAATCGGGGAATGGGTTTACATGGCTGAGAAATCAGGTTACTTCGGGAGAAATCCACCAAGCATACACTGATTTCTCTTAATCCCATTCCGATTTCTGAATTCGGCATTCCCGTTTATATGTCAGCTGAGAAATTGGGGACCCACTGTCTGAGGTGAGTAACCCGATTTCTTAAAGTGCATGTAAACGCAGTAAATGATTAACACATACCAGAGAGGAGGAACTTCTCAGTTAGTACATTTACATGAACACAAGAAACCCGAATACATGCACTCCTCAGTAATCGGGTTTCTCCCCGACTGTGACCTCCTCCATACAGTCACCACTGCTTACACTGGAGCTGCAGCTACTCGCAGCCTGACATTGAGCGCCCATCAGCAGGCAGAAAGTACAAGTGGTTGGAATGAAACCCTGGGTCAAAATGGCACCTGTTTTGATCTAATAACATGCCCACAGGCTAGGTCCTCAATTGTCCTCGCTCTATCAGTCCCCAGGCTGAATGTATTTTAACTGTTTACCAAATTCTAAACTGGCCAAAATTTAATTCACTTCTAATTGTAGTCCCAGTCACGACATGCCCAAGCTCAGCTCCACTTACTCATGCTTTTGTCAATGACAGACCATGACAGCCCAGGTGTGAACCAGCGTTACGTGACGTACACACCCCAAGCCTTGTTAGTCCTCTTCGTTGGATGTGACACTCATCCTGAACAGTACATGGTGAGTCATGACGCACAACAAACCCAGGGACTGTTTTGACATTTTGGGAGTTCCCAGTGAAGGGCAGAGGAATCAGGAGAACCTCAATTTACACAGAAACAGAATATGGACAAGACTTTGCAGCGAAGGCTGAGGACTGGGTGGCACTACACAGACAGTGTCTAACATCACTGATTTGGGTCACCTGACAAGGCTGATAAAGTATATTTTTAACTGGAGAAAATAATTAATATACTTTTTCACATGGACATGCCACCCTATCCAATTTCAAAGCTCCTTGAAATTGGATATTAGGGACTTTGTGAAACATATCATAAAGACACCAAGTCAGATTTAGAGTTTGCCCACTCACTCATACAGTTCAATTTTTTTATTTTGGCCCACATGTTTTCTCTTTGGTGCCTCACACCTGCTATATGTCACCACATGGGAATACCGTTGAGTTTAAACTAACGTTAGGCTGGTTAACCATCCAGGAAGTTTAGATGCTTCTGCTTTGCCTAGAGTAACAATGAGCCAATCAACAGCCTGTTTGATACAGTTTGATTTGAGCAGTTCACAGTTGGAGCGAGTGTTAAAAGAAATCCTACCAAAGATCTATGGGGTTCTTCCATGGGATCAGTGACAATAAATCTACGTGGGAGTAGAGCAGGCCTGCTATGAGTTAGCATCTGTTAGCATCTGCTAGCCATTCACACCAGGCCTGTTGTTAATCTCCAAACTTTACATTCATATCAATTAAGACAACACTGACTGCTGTGCCTGAGAATGTCCAATTCCAACAACAGGAATTAATGATAAAGAACTTGAAGTCGTCCCAGCAACCAAATACTAAGCTGACAAAGTAATGTCCACAATTTGTCCATCTATGTTGTAAAAGAGCCTCAGGCATAAACCACTTGTTGCATTCTGTCTTAGAGTTGCACTCACAAGTCCATCTGTGCTGGTAAACTTGATCTACGTGCTGCAGCTCTGCAATTCTATTGAGTAATAACAGTTCAGTTTGACTCCTATAATCCTTCCTAACCAGGCGCTGCTGAAGTTCAGAGAAGTAACAGCGACTGTCATTTGATAACAGACTTCCTCTTGCACATGGCTAGAAACCAGACAAACACACACACACACACTCACACACACTGAGTTTTACAACACTGAGCTTTGCACAAGCCAAGACTAATGTCCTCATGCTGAAATGGTGCCATGCACATAGCAAGTGTTGAGGTCAAGTCATAAGAAACTATAATAAAATAAGGAATTATGGGCAAGTATAACTAGGATACTGCAGACAAAAATATATAGGTTTGAGTGTGCATCTCAATGTATAGAGGAAAATATCAGGAAAGTATATGGGAAAAGTACATATAACAGCATTACTTTGTTATGTAAAATAGCATTTAATTAATACAGAATATTTATAAGATGAAGTAGTAATATGTATGCAGTGTGAAATCGGTATAACCTTCATAAAAGTGATGCTATATGGAGAGGGATATAGGAAACTGAATGAAGCGGACATGAAGTTACAGCAAATGTTCAGATGTCTACAGAAGGCAATACTCGTAGTATGGAGACATATGCTGCAAAAACTTTAACACCTCATCTACATATAAATATTGAAGAGTTTTGGTAGCTGCAATCATTTCAAAGCCTCAGCGCTGACTTTAAAGAACGCTTCGATTCTGTTTAAGGCCAGTGCTTTGTAAGAGAGCAGTTGAGGCATGAGCCCCCACTTCCCCTCCCCTTTTCTGACCGCCAAAGTGGACCAGTCCTGTCAGGTTTCATTGTTAGCAAAGGGGCACTGAGCATGGCCCACCAAGATCCACAGGGGAGGATAGAAAAAAAAAACCCAGCACAAATTCCTACCTTCTCTCATTCACAAAATCCTGTTGTCTAGCTCCCTGTTTGGCGGTGAAAGCCTCTGAGGAAAGATGAAGAGGGGAAAAACGTCCTGTTTCTGGTTTGTAACTCCTCTTTCGGCAAAGTTTGTGTGCTTGAAAGTGATGGACCTGATGTCTGTTCTCTCTCTCTCTCTCTCTCTCTCTCTCTCTGTGTTCTCTTTCAGTGTCTCTTTCTCCCTCTTTGACTGCCTCTCTCTCTCTCTCTCTCTCTCTGGATCTCCCTCATGTGAAGAGTGTGAGAGAGAGTAAGGGGCAGGGAGAAAGAGATAGAGAGAGGGGGGGAGAGAGAGAGCGAGAGAGAGAGAGAGAGAGAGAGGGGGGTGTGATGGTAGCTAAACGCAGCTCCACGATCTATTCACATGCAAATGCCCCAAGGAGCTTCCACTAATCCCCAAGAGGAGGAGGACTACGCCTCCTCCTCCTCCTCCTCCCTCCACCGTCAGAGTCATTTACACACCAGTGGATGTGCTGTCAGTCAGTCTGGGATGGAGGGGGCAGAGAGAGAGAGAGAGAGGGGAGCAAGAGGACCCTGCTGACTGCAGTTTCAAGCGGCCAAGTAACTGACCTATAAAATCAATTAGCTGAATAAAATCTGGTTCTCTGTCTGAAGAGGCTAGCCAACCTTGATCACATCCCCCTTCCCTATCTCTTCACTGTAACCTCCAGAAATCACACGTTGTTTCTAACATGAATGGGTCTTCATGGTTGCTAATAGTTGGTAAAATATTACAATGTGTATTTCTTTATTTTTCTCATTTTAAAAGTTTATGTATAATTTGATTGGGAGCTGAATGGAAATAAAACTATAGATACAGGGAAGGCAGAATTAGAGGGAATAAGGAAGAGACACAGAAACAGATGTGAAAGAAAAAGTGAGAAATATTCAGTAAGAAAAACAGGGAAGTGTGAAAGTAAATTGAAAATGATTTCCCTCAACCCACTGCCAAACCACCTCAGATTGGCCCTATACCCTGCTGGCAAGAATGACCAAGACATTCACACCAGGGGAGGAACTTCATGACAGTCACAACTCTTGTCCTTTAATTTTGGCTGGAATGACCCTTAAAAAATGATGCAACTTGCTGGTCATGGTGGCCTTGAAGAATGAGTGAGATAAGTCACCAAATAAAATGCCAAATAAAATAACACTTTGAACAATATAAGCATAAGCAATCTAGTTCCTGGTCCTGAATACACCTTTTTCACAGCAGCCATTCTGACATGAATAGCAGCTAAGTACAGGTGTTACTAATGACGTTGATGAGGGTTCTGTTCCATTTAGGTCTAACAGAGCCACAAGGTCCTGCTATTGTTCATGCCGGCTCACTGGAAAGACTCTGATGCACTTAATTAGTCTGTCAAGCCAGGCTATCTCTTCAACAATCTTCAAATGCTATGTAGATGAGTCTGCAACTCAGCCCGCTAAAATTTGAGGTGAGGAAGCTGTCATCTTCCGAAGTTCAGACTGTTGGAAATTGTAGAAGCCAACACGTCTACACTTAAAAGGAACAGAACCTTAATTTCATTATGTGTTTATGTCAAATGCTGTGAAAAAGGTCTATTGCTTGAGTTGGTCTGGTACACTAGTTAACTATTTGAGAAATTGAAACAGTGCTTGTCTTTAACATGAGTGACTGAACATGGATAACATTAAGGTTAACAATGTTAGCGTTAGCTTAAATTAGCAAACTAATCAACATGTAGCTGACACCTGTCTTGGAGCTTGCATTCTATCATGGTTACACGAAGCCCTGACGTCTTGTAGTAAACTATAGACTTTTTTCAGAGCAGCCATTTTGATGTGAAATAGTAGGGCAAGCACAGATGCTACTAATGACATTAGTGAAGGTTCTGTTCCATTTAGGTCTAACAGGGCCCTGCTATAGTTCATGCTAGCTGACAATCAAAGCCGTATGGCATTTCCCCTAATGTAACTAACATTCAGCCACCGTAAACAGTTCTCTTTATCAATGTGATGTTTTTTCTAATGAGCTAATCTGTGGTTACTGGCACCCATTAACAGCTAAAACAGTATCAATGGCAATATGCTGTGTCTTTTGTTGCCAGTAGCAAAGGTATCTGCATTAAATCCCTCTAGGTCTACTGAATCACATGTGACTGTATATCTTCATTAAGGTAATGCAACAAACTGTACACAGTCTCCCATCAAATTCTACCTTCATTTTCTGTGGAAATTGGGTGCTAGTTCAAAACAGTATATTATTTTTCTGTAATGTACCTTAAATCTTGTTACCGTTCTCCTCCACAAAATTACCACTGTGATCCTGTATTCGCACTGCTTCTGACTGCATCTGCCATTTGAGCTGCTGCAAGTTCTGTTATTCTCGCTTTTGAGATAGTTTCCTGTCAATCAAATCAGTTCATGCTAAGAATAGAAGTGGTAGCGCAGCAAGACAAACTGTTCATTTTCTCGTCAAACTTGGAAGTGCTTCAGTAAGGCAGAATATTATGTGACAAACACTGCTGCTGACAAAGCGTGCCATGAATACAGTTCATAGTAATCATTCAAAACCATCACTGAACATATAAAACATGCTTATTGACAACTACTTCAACCTTTTAGGTCATTTCAACTAGGAGCTTAAACTTGAGTAATACTTCCAATATAGCGTTCCCCCAAATACTAATATTGTATACAGTCTAACTTCAACAACTCCAAGCAATTGATATGAAGAGCCATTCATTCAATATAGAGTATGTTGTTCTCAGTTAGAAATGACTGAAATACTAAAATGCTTTCCAATGAATCTCTCTTGAACAAATGTTTGATGCATCAGTATATTATTATATATATCTTCATCATGAAAGCACTAAATAGTAAGAGGAAATACAAACCAAAATCCAAGTAAAACAAAGAAAATAGCAAACTATTTTCAAACTATCTTCTATCATTTAAAGTTGACCCAACTGACTACAAAAGCACATTTTATTATGACACATTCACAGGCTTTTCATTTTACTTGTTTCCAATAATCATCACATTTCCGTTACAGAGTAATAAATGAGATCATTAATGTGCCCAGGCAAGACACACGCTGACAAGCATGGCAACTAGTTTTTACTTGTTTGTATCAGAAGTGCTATCCAAATCTCCTTTCACTATCATATACAAGCTATCAAAATATCCCCTGCAGAAATATAATCCACATCCAGCAAGAAAGGCACTATATAAAAAATAAGAGGCAAAGTAACGGCAAACTGTTGCGCCCCCCAAAAGCCTGTTTAAAGGGCCAGTCCACTGAAAAACAGGAAGGAGATATCGGTTCTTTACCTGGTCTGGAGACACAGCAGTCAGCAGTAATACAGATATACAACTAGCCAGGATGTCATATCACTGCCTGTGTGTGTGTGTGGAGAGGCGTGGCAGCGTGTGTGAGTGAGTGTGTGTGTCAGAGGATGATGCATTTCCTGGCCTGTGGGGGAAATGGTTTCCTGGTTAGATCTTCAACAAGCTACATGGCTGATTCTCTGTCTCTCTACAATAACAAAATGGATAATAATATATACTATTTCCAACAGCAATAGTTTATAATATATGCCATTTCCAATGACAGTATACTGTATTATATGCTATCTACAGTGACAATGCGCTGAATTTTATGTACTACCTCAAAATACAACATATTGTATATTAGGAACATGATATTATATGGTATTTACTGTTTTTCTTTATCCTGTGAGGAGTTTGTAACCATGACTGCGCAGTCACACATTACATCTTAACACTGCTTTTGATGCCTTCATGTCCCTAACCATGTTTTTAAACTGTGAGCAACACAACAAATAGATGAGAAAAGAGAAGGCACTGTTTGTGGTCAGTACCTTCTTGACCCATAACCAACCTCCCCACCAGGTTTCGTGATGTTAGGTGCATGTGGCCCCAGCCAGTGCACTGGAGTGATAGATACAGCTGCCTGAAATACTAAATGATGGCTAGTATTTTCATTATTTTTGATTTACACTACCAAATTAGCACTTGGTTTTGGGCAAAATACCCTTTTTCCGACTTTCTCAGACCGAGACAAGATGTTTGATACCTTTTTCACCTCTGTATGTCCACTGGTTTGGTTCCAATGGTTAGCATTTCATGTTAGCTTAGCATAAAGACTTTAGCATAAGAAGTCTACAGGAGTCATAGCTCTGTCAAAGTGAAAAAATAAATCTTACAGCAGCTCTGAAGCTGTCTTATTTACACAATGTATTTGAAATAAAGGCTTTGGATTAAAAAAAACAAAACAAAAAACAAACAAAAAAAAAACAAGGTTTGCTCTAAGAGAAGTTAGATGGTAGGAACTATAACCGCTTAACCCCTGTTCTTTGGTTGTAGTTCCTACCATCTAACTTCTCCTATTATTACTCATTAAAAAACAAACAAACATGTATTTCATTACCGTGTAACATGAATCCTTTAGACCTTGAGTCTTTATGCTAAGCTAACACAAAATGCTAACCTTAGGAACTGAACCAGTGGACGTACAGAGGTGAAAATGGTATCAAACATCTTGTCTCACTCTGGCTAAGTTGGAAAAAGGGTTTTTCGCCCACAATGTTGGAGTATTCCTTTAAGGAAAGTTGTGCTGATGCCTCATTCTTTAGTGATTTAGTTAGTTTCTTTTAAGATATTCTACTATTGTGCATCATTTATGTAAGTGTGTACTTTGACATTTTGTAGTTTCTTTCTAATATGTGATGTCATTTTTAGGTTATTTTGAGATGACTGATGGCTGTCTAGTCCTCAAGTGTTTTTTTCTACAAATGAAACAGAGCTGGCTGAATGACCTCACCAACCTGCGAGCTGACTCAATACCAAAAGGTGACAGCATTCCCACATTACCCACATTATAGGTTTCCCAGACATTTCACATTCCCATCCCACTCCTTCATCCCACACTGGAAACAAAGCTGCTCAGTCAACTTCCCATTGTTTCCAATATCTGAATGCAGCATTCCGTGTGAAAATCCCAATATACAGAGCTATATGTATTTCCAAATCAGCATGATCTCCTCCCCTTCCTCTCTCTTTCTCAGTTCTCACACTGATTTATTTTAAAATGTAAGATACAAACTCATCACTTGTTCTGCTAAATCTGTGCACCCAATTCATTTTTTGTACACATAATTTCAGTCCCACATGCCGATAATTAAACAAAATGTGCTATGGTTCTTGTATACCTTATTCAGGAAGTTTCAAACTCTTTGCAAACATTTAAATTTGGTCCTAATCAATGCTAGACTATACCAGTTAGTTCACTTTGGAAGCTGAACCACAGCAAATCAACAAAAATCCACACCAAAGCCAAACATAACAAACTTATTGGGTTGCATCATGTGAAAAAACAAGATTGTTGACTTAGTATCATATTCAAAACTTAAAATATATACAAGATTTTGCAGCATTTGACTTATTTATAGCTGAAAATAACTGTCAGGTGCAGGGCTGTGCTTCACAATGACAAAAAAAATTTACTCAGCTGTTAAAAACAATATCCACTTGAATTTAACTGAACTACCATGAAGCTAATGCAAAATGGAGTTAAAATGTTAGTTTTGTTACAGTGAAACGAACCAACACTGCAAACAAGGCCACTAGCAAGCAGCAGCAGGATTAAACACACACACACACACACACACACACACACACACACACACACACACACAGAGGCAGGTTAGCAGAGAGGAATTTGAAGTGTGTGCCTCCTAGCGAGTGTCAACACGCAAACACAGAAGAGCAGGCTACAGCAAGAGGAGCAACACTTTCCCTTTCCATCCCTCCATCTGACCATCCAGGCATTTTTGTGTGTTTCTCTCACTCTTTCCATCACCCTAAACCTGTACATTAAGGACAGAAAACATCAACACACCGAAATTTTTAAACATCGGCTGTAAAAGGCTGTAGGGGTTGCCAAAAGTTTTCATGTCACAGACTCCCAAACAGACCCAAATCAAACCAAAGACATCATTTCATAATATTTTTTCCCCCAGAAAACCACATGGAAAGATTTTAGATAAATGAATTAAATTTGAACTGCATTCGAGAACTGTCTACATTGTGTGGAGGTAATAATAATAACAGCAAGAGTAAATTACATTCTTAGACATTCTTTATCTCACTTCTACTGAGTTAAATTATTGTGAAATTGAAGTATTCCTCATTTTGTTGGGGGGAAGCCCCAGGAACCTCCAAGGAACTCCCTCAAACCCAACTCACGGATCCATGGAAGTATCTCAAAGACCTGTGGAATCCATTCAAGTGCCCCAGTAACTACCTCAAACCCATCTGAACCCACTTAAGAGCCCCTGGAACAATCTCAAAAACCTCTGGAATCCATTCAAGGACCTCTGGAACTACTTCAAGAACCCACCCTTGTGACCCACTGCTCTAGAGGATGATGGTCCTGCGATTCAGATGGAACCACCTGCTAAATTCCATCCGTTTGAGGAGCCGGAGAGCTTCAGTGCTTCCATCAAGTGGTGAACTGGCAGGACTGCAGGCTGCCACACAAAATCCCAAATCCCTCCCTCTTTTTTTTTTTCTCTGTCTCACACACACACACAGCACAGGAATGTCAGAGATTGATGCTGAGATACACTCTTGTAAATAAGAGAGTGAAGAGCGTGTGACATTTATCTCAACTATCTATACATGCTTTCTGGAGTGGAACCAAACAAACTGTCTCAGACACGTACATAAACAACCCGAACAACGTCAGACAGAAACAGGATCTTCTCTTAGATAAATGGTTTTCTCAACTGAATTGCTTTGTTGGGAATTTGGATGCTGATCGACCTTACAGGTTTTGATTCATCGCAATCCTATCTCCTGAACTTGGAACTTTCATGATCTGAAATTATGTTGAGAGGTGAAGGTGAGTTTGATAGCAGAAAATGTTTCAGTGATCTAAAACATCAGATACACATCAGGTAGGCTGATCACATCGTGCTTCCAGAAAAAGTGACCCTGGAAATTTTAAGGAATTTATAAAAGGGACACATTTTTTAGGATCCAAAAAGGGGATATGTCAGGTAAAAGAGGATGTTTGGTCACCCTAACACCAGGGTTTGGTGGAGGTTTGTCACAATCAAAGAGTAATCATATAGGGAGAAATCTCTGAGGGCTGCCCAAGGCATTCTGGGAAACACTGGAAATACCTTAATAGACGAGGCAGGTTGAGGGAAAGTGGGTACACCAAGAAAGTGAATTAGAATTTGCTGCTGGAGAAGAAATCTCTTCTCCAGCAGTGTCATGGAGGAGAGAGGGTTAGCAATTATTTGAATTATCAAATGATCTATCAAATCTCACATCAAGTAACCTACAGTTCAGAACAAACAAGACTTGGGGGACCCACTGAAAGACGTACCGCCAAGTTTTTTAGGAGGCTGTCAGATGAAATTATCCATGTGAACCCTGTGGCGAACACGAATGGGACCATCACCAAAAAACACGCTGCACTCCTTAACAAGTCATAAGTGTAGTTGTGATATTTGCCACTGTTCAATTGCCATGTTCAGGCTTGTTCATTCACTAATGCAGGCATCACGTTTCCCTTAATGGGCTGACATAAAAGTTCTGCAAAAAAAGACAAGAATGTTCTTGTCTTTCTGTATCTCTCTCTTTCTTGCCCTCTTTTTGGCATGAGACAGAACATAAAAAAACACTGCAAAAGCAATAAACAAAAGGTATAATTTCAGATGCACTAAACAACACTTATACATTCATATATTCAAACCACATTGATTTTCTCTCTCTCTGCTTTATGCAGGTACCAATTTCTGTTTGTGCATGTGTTTGAGTCTGTAGTATTTATCTTTATGCGTGTGTTTGTGTGTGTGTGTGTGCTGACACATCAGGTTCACATTTCTAGACATATTTTGGAGACCACAGTCATCAGTGGAGACAGATCTGGCATTCTAATTAAAAAAAATCCTCCATTTACTGAGAAAAAGAAAAAAATGATATTTCAGTGTTTGCAGAGATGGGACAGCGGATCAAATCAAATCTGTGGTTTCGACTGACTCAGTAAGATTAGAGTAGTTAGTTAAAAATTCTATTATTTATACGTGAGTCCAGGGTTCGAATTATAATCTGAGCTTTGTGCAGGTTACTAAAATAACTAATGTTAGTGGCAGAGATAAATGAATGACTGAATCAATAAATAAATAATGTGTGATTTCCGAGAGAAGGATAGAGAGAAATTGAGAGTTCATTGTGCATTACGTGGTTCAAAAATTTCATACACTGGCTCTCGATAATAATTATTATTGCGTTAAAAAATTTACTCGTGATCAAAACAATGGTTGTTGTTAATGTATTATTAGTGAATTTACTTTCTTCATGGGAGCGCAGACCCCTTCTTATGCGAGCTCAGCTCACATTGGCTTCCATGTAACTCAAACACTGCATGAGTCCAGGTGCATTATTTGCAATAATGCACTAAAATTTGATTACATGCACAAGTAACCTGGATATTTTCAGAGCTGAAGCCACTGAAAAACACAAATACCCCCATAAACCTCTAAGTTCTTGTTCATCTGCTGATCTGACCACTAAAAATTGAATTCAGTTCAATTCAATTCCTTGTAAATAAAAGTTGAAAGTTGCTCAGTCAAATTCAAACACTGGAGTTCTTGCTTTTAAAAATACTTCAGTATTCAAAACTACATTTTCTTTTTAATATTAATGCTGTATTGTTTTCACGATGCATTTACAGACGCAGATTTTACAAGATGTATATTTCAGACAGGATTTGTCAGTTACTCAGCATTTTCTTTTTCAGGTTGAATGGCGACTTCTTGAAGGCAGAGATGTAGTTTATTCGTGGTAAACATAGTAAATATTTTCACCACATAAATAAAATCTCAGAAATTGAACTGAGATATGGCCATGGCTGCTCTGGTTCAGAATTGCTGTGTTTATCTGCTGTCGCCATTAAAACTGCTGGGTTTGTAATTTGTGCTTTGCTTACAAAATACAAAGGATTAATTTTGAAAGCAGATGCCTTGCTTTGGTTTGTTCCAC
>OMLF01056370.1:40005-57091 GCA_900302615.1 Holocentrus rufus | reverse complement strand
TTTATAACCTGGTTTCTCCTAACTGGGTCACATCATGCACTATACTTCACCCGTAACCTCCCTTCGCTGCAGTGTGTATGTGTGTATGTACAGTATGTTTGTGTATGTGTGTGTGTGTGTGGTACAAGCAGCACTCACAGTGACCATCTCTATTTATACCAACTGTCCCATCCCAAAAAAGCCATAGTACTTGCTCTGCATCCCCTCCCCCTTTCCCTGTCCCCTCCCTCCCATCTGCCCTGACTTCTTCACTCCGTCCCTTCCACCTTTCCTTTGCTTTTTGCAAAAGTTGGAGATGAGCAGAACATAAAGTTAATAGATTCCCATCCCGTCTCCCACAGTGATAAAGGGCCATATCTCTCTCTCTCCATATGAATAAATGTTTTCCCTACAGGGAGCTGTCTATCTATTTGCTTTAGCCTCTATTCTTCTCTCTTTGTATCTCTCATTCTCACTAACCCTTTCTCTTTGTACACTATAGATCTCTCTCCATCAGTCTCTTGCACTCCCTTTTTTCCCCATCCCGTACCTCTAGCTCATTATATCAGCCTGTGAAAAAGACAATTCCCCAGGGTGACAATTCATCTCTCTATTTCTTCGTCACATTATCTCTTTATCGCTCTTTTTCTCTCCCTCTCCCTTTCTCGGCTGTTTATGATAACTCTCCGGCACTTCTTCGATTTCCACTTTCAGACCCGGCCAGGCGAGTTGAAGCCCTGTCCTCCATGCATTAATGCACCAAGCGGGGCATCCGCAGGGCTAAGGGATGATCTGCTATTTGGGCCATGGGGGAAATGATGGTTTAACATTAGCCAGTGACTGTCGATCATGCATGTGATTGAATGCGTAGAGGCCGAATTGCTTCCCACTGTGCAGAAGATAAAGTGACAAAATTAGTATTTCAGGGATGTGAAGAAAGAGATCTGTATTACAGGATAATTTTTAGTGTAATTACTATGCTGTCTTAGTCTCTTTGTCTGTCTCTCTGTCCATCCTACTATATACTGTGACTGTGAAAAAGATGAGTGTCCGATTGGTTTTGTGCATGCTTTGCAACACCGTGCGCCAAAAATTCATAGATTTTCTTCCCACGTCATGATGTCCTCACACCTCTTGCTCCCTGTCTTTCTATCTCTCATCATGTGTCACCAAGCGGAATGCAATGTCACACTTAAAAAAAAAAACAAGGATGTGTCAGTTTTAATACATTTGTGACTGGTAGCAGTGTGGCATGATGGGCAGAGAGACTATTCTTCACCTGGAGGAGCTGGGTTCCAGCCCTGATGTCAGTGGTCTCTCAAACCAGTTTCTTTCACAAGGTTCGAACACTCCAGAGGCAGTCTGTGCTGCAGCCCATTAAAAACTGAGTACATCTGCCATGACACAGTGTCTATGGAAATATGTTCCGATCAAATACAAGGCAGGAGTTGGCAACGCTAGCTATTTGCAACATCTCAAACCATGATAGAATGAATACAGGCCAACAGGCACCAAGAGGGTAGGGAAAGCGATACAAGGACAACAACCTGATGTCGCCCTTGTAGACTTGTAGTTCCAACTCCAACACCTCAGAGGACTTGGGACAGGACAGAAACACTCGAAGGAACAGAGTTCTTGAAGGAGCAGCGCCTCATGAAGACACTCTCCGAAAGGCCGCAAAAGACAACCAGCAGCAGAAAAAGGAGAGACTTAAAACCAAGATGACCCTTCCACCAACACCACTCATCAGTGCCCACACTGCAGCAAAGTCTGTGGTTCATGGATTGGCCACTTCAGACCCACAGAAAGTACCCTGTAGGAGGACCATCAAATTCAACCTTGAATGATCGCCGATGAATCTGTGGCTAACTGCAGCGGGTAGTGTAAGCTAGGCTTCAAGAAATTGCTTCTTTTTTGGTAGGACATATTTAGAGGAGGAAGTGGGGTGAGAGAGAGGGGCAGAATTTTCCTTCAAGAAGTCATACAATTTCACTTCATCATGTAGTGCAGGGACCTCCGTTAGTTTTCAGCATAACATAAAGATGTGAAAAAAGCAATACATGCTGCCTCAACATATGTTGTGTGGGGTGGTGATAGAATAATGTGCTGACCAAATCTTGGACCAGCTGGGAAAGTTTAGGTGAGAGAACTGAACAAGAAACATCTCCTTTGCTTTAGAAACAGCCATAAAAGTGCCCATAAGCAAGGCATTTAAACCTCATTTACTCCACTGGAGCTGGACTGATTGTATTGGGCAGCTATTGCATGAGTGTGCAGCAGGAAGCTCGGTGAACCTGCCCTGGATAAATAACAGTGATTAAAAAAAAAGAAGAAGAAAAAACTGTTGAAAAGCGAGACCAGATACGTGTTGCTTCCCATGGATGTGCTGGAGTTGACAGGTCCTTTTGAGCGTGGTGGTTGATAGCGATGTAGCTAAATGGCTGTTTTAGGGTGAGAGCACCACCGGTCTCCCTTAAAATGACTTTGACAGAAGTTTTTGCACACACAGCTCCACAGGAGTTGAAGAGTAGTCCAACTTCTGCTGCCCTGGGGATCCACTGTCACTGCCGGTATGCAGGCTATTTTTCTCACCAGCTGTCGATACCAAGTACAAAGCGGCAAAATAACTTCTTGAAAAGTCTGACCTTGGGCACCGAATTAAACAGTATTACTCGGGTCTGCTTTGCTGCGTTTTTGTTTGAGGTCTTTGAATTTTAGAGCAGGATCTAGAGGGAAACAAAATGGGTTTGTATGGGTTTGTAGAGCTGTCAATACTGATGATTCACCATTTACACGATTATGTGCACCAAAAAGACAATTGTTCTACCAAAGAGAACTATCACTTTGTATTGTATTTGATTTTCTATGGTTATTTTACTATCTTTGATCATCTTTGATGAACAGAGTCAAAGGAAGAAAGAAAGAAAGAAAGAAAGAGAAACAAAGTTGACGTGACAGTTTCGGTCACCTTCACTGCCTCATGTTTTTTATGTTGAGATGCTACTATAGTGTGTGTGTTTGTGTGTGTGTGTGCACATGTGCCTGTGTAGACAGGGCAACTCTCTAACCAAACAGCAGTGGACACATTAAGATTGTGTCTGCTTCTTTACCTGAGCTAAGGTGACCTGTTTGAGTGCATGTGTGTGTGTGCGTGTGAGAAAGCGTGTGCATGTGTGTGTATGTTTGCACGCCCGCTACTCCAAGGTGAAATGAGCTGATGGCTGATGGCAGGGAGAGTGCTGACAAGACAAACATCACCTCTCTCTCTCTCTCTCTACTTTGCTCACTGTTTCTCTCACTCCTGTTGCTTCAATGCCCTATTATCCCACTCCACAAAACATACTTACACTCATACACACTCAAACAGACACATTAACACACATATACAGTCACTCTGATATTCACTCACTTAGTGCTACTCACTTACAGGCTGAGAAAAGCAGTTTCATAATATAGATACTAGGAGATCACACAGACTTACACACACACACTCAGAAAAGATATAGAGTCAGTAACATTATACAGTTTTGTGTTGTGAATGGTTTGGAGACATAGCATATGGTTTGAAAACGTAAAGCATAATAAAAAAAAATGATGTCAGCGTTCACATGGTGGAGATGACTGAGGGTCTATTTTAGTACGGCACGGCGGAGATGACATTTGAAGGGTGCTGAGCTCTGCATATGTTTCATACAGTAAAATATATATGTCTGTGTGTGTATGTGTGAGTGTAGATTTTCACTTCCTCAAAAGTCTGAACAGGCGGTCCAAGTTTCACTAATTGGAGCGCAAGAAAGTAAGAGCTCATGACAACGATCATCTATCTATAGTGTCTATTTCTTCCCCTCTTTCTGTCGCTGTCACTCTCTCCCTCCCTTCAACCCTCTCTCTCTCTTTCCATCTCTTTCTCTCTCTCTCTGTCCTCTATGGCCAGATGACATGATGTCATGCTCAGCTCTAGGAAAATATTCTCATTATGACTGCTCTGAGAAATGAAGGCGTATGCAGACTTGCAGTGTTGGGGAATGTTATATTTAAAAGTAACTTGTTACATTACAATGTTAGTGCCAGTCAAAACCTAACCTAAACCTATGCAGCCTATATGCAGAAACAACAGTCGGGGAATGTATTTTTATTTGTTTTTGAAAAAAAAAATCAGGATAAATTACAAGGTAATCTTGATTATATGCAATTAGTAACAAAGTACTTGAATTGAAAAATTAACATGTTAGGTTACTAGTTACCAAAAAAAGTACTTGAACATTGATACTTGTCTGCTCCCTCTTCTCTCTCATCTCTCTCTCTCTCTCTCTCTCTCTCTCACTCACTCACTCACTCACTCACACCAGAGCATACACTTGATTAAAAAAACTATTATTAGTGATAAAAATGTGTTCTTTTCAGAGACTTTTTGAGGTGTTTTGATACAAATAAAAAGTTTTCAGCCATTTTCTTCTCTTCTCCAATATTTGTTGCCAAAATCCATGTCGAACCCCTGCTACTGTTGCCAACATGGCAACTTTGTCACTAGATCTAGCGACTCTTCAGACCCCCTTGGTGACTTAATTCCTCAAAAGCAACTAGTGACAAAACTGCCGACTTTTGCTAATCTTTGGGAGAATATTTTTCTACGCACAACCATTCAATTTAGCCGCGACAAAGTGAGATACAAGCACATACATACCATGCATCATGACAGACACCGCTCTTTTTCATTCACTGTTTCCTCTCTTCCACCACTATTTTGGTTACAGTTTATATTTCTGTAAATACGCAGCCTAATTTCTTTGTCAATTTAAGTGCTCCTTTTTTCCCACTTCCATAGTTCTTGTAAATGTGTAGTTTATCATTATGATATCATATACAGATTAGCCTGGTATACAAATTAGTCTGTGACATCATCTAGCAACTTCTAGCGACTTTTGGAACAGCCAATAGCTATTTTACCTACAGACGAGTTGGCAACGCTGACTCCTGCTACTCCTGCTCCTTCCTGTACTGTTGAAAAAGTTCTCTTCCCCTCCTGTTCTTGAAAATTCCTTAAAACAATACCTCAGTGAGGCACAGCTTAAATTTTAAAACACAAAGTCTTGTTTGATATATAAATTGCCCCCAAAACTTTGCTTTCCACCATGGCTGTTTCTGTAAATCAGTGAAAAAAAAAAAAAAACTCATGTTGGCTAAAGCTAGCCTTGTTGTCGTTAGCTTGTTACGCTAGCTTCCAGATCCCGAAGCACATGAATGCGGCTGGGTTTTTTTTCTACATCTAACTTTGCAAACCTGAAAGTGAGAGCTTTCAAACCATTCTGTCAGGATGTGAATGCGGTATATAAGGCAAAAAGGTCATATTCTTAGTCAAAAACAAAGTACGATAAGAAAACAAAACATGCCACGGTTGGTTTGGCTTCGCTATTAGCCTGCAGGCACAGAGTAAAGTTTGTCCTGGGCTGTCCTCTGCACTGCCATGACGTATTTTTGGAGAGACAGGGAGGGAGGGAGAGAGGAGCAGCTTTGCCAAGAGTTAAACTTGCTGACGCTCTCGTGATCAGATAAAATCACATAGTGCATGCTTAGTCATTACCATTCATGGTGTATTGAAAAGGGGAGTAAACTCCATTCCACAAATTAATTTACACCACATCCCCGATTATCTATTGCTTTCACTGACATCCATGCACACTCCCATGTACTTGCTTCTTCACCCACCAATCCTCAACTACTACCTCTCACACTTTTCCATTTCTCTCTCTCTCTCTCTCTCTCTCTCTCTCTCTACAGACACACACACACCCACACACAACCTCCCTAACACTCTCTGTCTCAGTTACTCCCTCTCACTCATCTTTTATCTCTCTCCCTCTCATCCTCCCATTCCTTCGGCCACTCCATTAACCAGAGGGTCACTTTTCCAGCTGGTTAGCCCTGGCTAGGCTTCCATCAGGTCGCTGACTTACGAGACCGTCCCACCATCTGCGTGCGTGTATGTGTGTGTGTGTGTGTGTGTGTGTGGTTGTGTGAAGATGGACAGGTTCATTTGTCAGTTTTACTCCCGTCTTGTCCTCCGGTGTGATGTTGTAATGACCCGAGGCAAACCAGACAGATAGAAGAGTGACATTTAACTTCTACCCACACACACACACACACACACACACCAACGCAGGCACGCACAAAAATGCACACACAAGTGATGTGCATATGACAAGTGGAACAATGACTAATGACTGGCAAGATATTAATTTAAAAAAAATTGCCCCCGCTGAATGTGAACAGTGGGAATCTGCATGCTAATTGCTTTATGATTTTGGCAACATCTTTGCTGCGACGCTTTCATCGCATCACCTGTCAATCAAACAGTATGGGTGGAAGTGTCTTTTTCTTCAGATTTTCTTATAAAAACTTTCATGAATTAGATAATTGATTCGGTGTATGGTTACATTAATTGACAATAGAGAGGTGTACAATAAATGAAAATGTTGCATGTTTGTGTTGAAAGAAAAAGAAATTACATTATCTTCTACAGAACCTACATAGGGACCCTTTGTTGTGAGTTCTCCTGTGATGTGAAGGTTAACTAAATACGTTTCTGGTGTTATGTGGTTGATCTTTGCTGTTTATTTTAATAGGAAAAAAGTGTACGGTAAACTTTAGATATGATTATGCAAAGGTATATCAAGTGCCACACCTCCCCTTTTCTAATTGATGCATATGCAGATGTGCACAGAATTAAAGGTAACTACTACACTTCAAAAAGCTGTTAATTAGTGCAATCAGTATGTTATTATGCCATGGTGTTGCAATTAATTTGACAATGTTACGTTGATGTTGATGCCACACACAGCAGCTTCCAGTCTACATTGAACTTACTATACTTTGGTTTAAATTTGTTTTGTCTCAATCAGAGTACCGAGTCACTAAAAAATACATGAACTATGAATCAATGAGAGCTTTTGAGGCTTTTGCTTGTTTTGGCTTCTGAAACAAGGAACTATATGGGCGAATAAATGTTTCAAAACTTTATATGAAACCGAATCAATAGTTTATGGCATGCCCAGATATAAACTTGTTTTTGGACATTCACCCATGCAGCAGTCTCTATTATCTCAGGGAGAATGTGGCGTCTGGATGGTCAGCTCACCCGCCGATGCTCTCACAAGTTACGTTGCAGAGTAAAGCATCCCCAGGCTGGAGGAAAGAACGTGCGTTTTAGTTACAGACATACAGATGCAAGCTAGTTTCATTGCTGAATTTGTAGTATACAGAACCTACTGCAAGGGATTGACTAGGGTCGTCTCTTTTCATGCATTTTTTAGTTTTTATTTTTCTAAAGATCAACCATACAAAATTGTTGAGGGTTGGTTTAAGTGAGAAACTTTGGACTCAGCTGACAGAAAACAGAGAATAAACATATCAGTGAGTCGAGTTGATGATGAGAACCAGGTAGATTCAACCATCAAATTAAGTGCTTATTCCACATTTTTAATCAGGTTGAGTCTCCTCACTTAAATCAGCCTTAGGCAGTATTGCATAGTGCACCTTTCCTTTACTGATAGACAGAACTGACTGGGGGCCAAAGGGGGGTGATGTGCAACAAAAGGTCTCTTAAAAAAAAACTTTAAGTTAGGGTTAGGGTTAGTTAGTTAGTTAGATAATCTGGCCTATTTATATTAGTGTGATTGGTTTAGTGTGATCTAGTTCTACTCCACTCCTAATTTGATGCTGAAACTTTATGGAATACTATAAACACCATCACTGATATCAACTGTACATCCTCACACTCTCTAACTGCTCCAACTCTCTCTCTCTTTCTCTCTCCCCATCTGTTTCTCTCTCAATCTATCTCTCCTCCCACTCTTTCATCCATTTTAGATGGAAATAAGTTTCCCCGCAAGCAGCAAAAATATGATTATTATTATTAATGACTGTGTGTGCGAGCAGGCATGCATACATATTTATCAGTGGAAGGACACAGTTCAGTAAATGGAAAAAAAAAAAAAAAAACTAAAAAAAAAACTAAAAATATTGAAAACCTTACTGGAAGTGAAAATGACTTCTAATGTTGCAGAACATGACCATAATTGTGAAAGCATTGATGCTGGTCTGGTTAATTGCATTCTTTTACATTCGGGCGTTCATTACATTTTAAGACAGCTGTGTTTCCTGAGGGTGACATCATGACAGCTGCCACAATAAACATGTCAGATTCACTCTCTATCTCTCTCATGTTTTATTTTTCGACAATATAGAAAATCGTTAAAGTTATGTTTATGAAGGACCAAAATAAAATCCAAAGCTCCACCAGGCATGATTGTTAAATTAATGTCGATTCAGTAAAACTCAACTTAGAGTTTAACATTAACAGCCAGGGGTTAAAGTAATACTCCAATGTTTTGGGCAGTGCCCTTTTCCCTAGTTACCCAGTGTAAGGTAGGTAGATAGCAAATATGAAATACAACCCACAGGAACTGAACCAGTGGATATACAGAGGTGAAAATGGTCTCGAACATCTTGTCTCAGTCTGGGTAAGTAAGAAAAAGGGTATTTTGCCCAAAACATTGGTGTATTCCTTTAAGAATAAAACATCCCTAGCTTCTAATATGAATTACACCAAACTAACCTAGATTGCAGAAAATGGTTACCCTAAACATGCTGTGTTTAGTTTACAGACATCATGTTAAATCCTCTCTGGGTGATAAGTCAAATAATTGCCTTTCACTGCCATTTGGGACCATCAGTGTTGCCCAGTGTGGCTTTAATATCAAATTTAACAACAGTTATTCACTGATGCTGCAGATGGTATCACAAATTGTGTTGACAAGGTTGCTTGAATCCTGGAAAATCTGGCTTTGGAAAGTGAACAAGCTTTTTAGCTAGTGGATTCTAGCAGTAGCCAATAGCAGTGTAAGAATGCTCCCAGGTATAAATGTGTGTAATTGTGATGAAGGACACTGCTGAAAAGAGCATGCACGCTTAGCCTAACGTCCCTTGACAAGTAAAGATTTAAAAAAGGATATGAATGTTGTATGTACATTTTTGTTACTGAACTTTATTGAAGACATGCTACTTTTTGAGAGAGAGAGAGAGAGAGAGAGAGAGAGAGAGAGAGAGAGAGAGAGACTGGGCTCAACAAATATTGTTCCAGGAGTGAAGTCATCTGACATTTAAAAATCAGCCAGCCGTGGCCAGCCAGGGCGCTGTGTGTGTGTTGAAGTGTGTGTTTGTGTGAGCGTGTTTGAGCGTATTCGTGGGCAGACAGGAGAGCCCAGAGGGCATGCAGCTCAGACAGAGTCATTATTTAGTGACACACAGACGACGCCATGGCCTTAGCAGGGACTGCAAACATACACAAACACTAACACACACACACAAATACATGCACACAAAAAACGTAAATAAATAAATAAATAAATAAATAAAAACACACGCACGCACACACACTCGCAGAAATGTAAGCCTAAGGCCTGAGGTGTCAGGATTTAACGAGAAACATAAGAAGCATTACCTGTGAATGCTCTCTTTTCTCTCCTCTCTCCTCATAGAGGCACACACAGACACACACACACACACACACACACACACACACATGCACTGTAGTTCACCTGTTCAGTGCACCTGACTGGGGATTAAGTTTTCACCCACCAGTTCAAACTTCTACAGATTTAGCTGGATGCACAGTGATCTATTGTAGCGTGTCCATATGAGCCAATTTAGTTGTATCTACAGCATTTTCAGGCCTAAATTATGGTCTGGAAACCAGTCACATGACATTCATCTTCCAGTCTTCCACATTCTTCCAATTTTTCTTACTGCAGGATAATATGAGAGAGATATAAAATAGATGAATGAATGCAGCAAAGTAACAGAGGCAACATTTTGGTTTGAAACAGAGTTGCAAAACATGTTGCAAATGCTTACTTTTGAAGAAATTGCGCTCATATTAACTGTCTTTGCTTTAGGGTTCCACCACATTTCACCTGCTACCATCTAATTTCTTAATAAGCTGTACTTATGAAAACTGTACAATGTAATATATAATAATAATATATATTGTAAAAATATATAAATATCATATATATATATATATTCGGCAGGTTGATAGTGGGATTTTACAAATTTGACACTGATCTTTTTGTTTTATTTACACAATTTTTTACACAAATTTAAAAAAGACAAATTCTAATTCTTGAAACATTTTTACAAGTTTGTCACAAATTTGACACATTTTTTACCAATTTGAATAAACATTTTCTGTCACACGATCTCCCTTACCTGCTGCCTCTACTGCTGTGCTGTCAGGCGCTGTCCGTGGTCCTGAAGTTGAGTTTCTTCAGTCCCCTGGGCGCAGCAGGAGTAGAAGATGTTTCTCATGTGAAAATTTGGCTATTTGCTAATTTAGGGAGTGCCGGGGCGTTATTTCGCTGTCTGTGTTCACTTCCCAGGTTGTTGGATCTTGGTAGTGGTTTCCCTGCTTCACGTTTTGCTGTCTGGTCTATAGTTGTCAGTCAAGTCTTTCAGACAGCTGTTTAGTTGTTTAGTCCTCAGTTTACCGCTGTCTGATGATAGTTCTCAGTTTACTTCTCTGGCCTGCTGGCAGTAGTGTTTGTTGTTTTGCTTCTAAAGTATCTGTATGCCTTTGTCTTTGCCATACATAAAGACTTACAACTAAACTGATTGCCTCTCATCAGCTCTGCTCTTGGGTCCATAACGTTCAATGTTGCATTTTCAGAGTATACGTTTTGCATTATATTTGGCCAAAGTGTCATAGGTATCCTCATAATTACAAGACTGTAAATAAAGACAGAAGCCCAATTCTTGAACTTTACATTGATTGTATTAGTAATTGTGGCATATAAAGAGAAGGGTTTTGTCATTAATAGTATATAAACACATGTAGCCTCACAGAAAAGCACGTTCCCACACACATGCACAGAAATTTATAAGCACACTCAGGAGCCTCAGGGCCATGTGTATTAATGAGGTAACATCAGAAACAATATTACACCTCTCTCAAACGTGTCTCTTTGCGCATATAACCCCCATCTGAATAATAATATCAAACCCCATCAAAAGAACATAGTTCCAGATGGTTAGGACAGCAGACCTTTTCACAAAATCGAATTGCAAATGCCTGCAATGCCCTTGAAAGACATTGTTATGAGGGCAGTTGGAAGCCTTATAAATTTCCAGTGTGTGAGAACACACACTGAGGCAAGGTTATGCTCCAGTATGCCACAGGGAGGGGAAATTTGAACTAATTTCTGTCACATTTAAATGACAGATATGAAACCCTGCAAAACGTCTAGTCTGAAACAAACTAAATGCACCAAAGCAGACTGACTGACAGTTTATTCGGCATTATACATCTGCTATTACAGCAACATTCTGACATACATCATTTAAATTCAGTCACTTCAACTAAGTATCCCAGCATTTATTATTTTCCTGCCATGCACTTCACTGTACTCACCAACTTGCATCATAAGAAATAAAGCTGATTGCAATTCAATACTGAGACAAATCAGTTAATTAAATCACTCTGTAATTTAATTTGAGAAAAAAAAATGTTGACTACAATGACTTGCATCTTTCTCGGGGGATTGCTGCCAAAATATACCTCAGTTTATTAGGAACACTAAAGCTGTCTTTTTCTTCATTAATAATATCACTGGCAGTCTCAACCGAGCAGTTTAAGATATGTTCCAGCTTTCTACTTCCATGTTTGTAAGTCTCAAAAGCACAGCTAGAGATGCATGTCTTTGTAACTGCTGTAAAATATCTATAATACCCTACAATACCCTTGAGGGCATTGCTTGCTGTGATTAAGTGTGCAACAGTGATGAAATGCTCATGAGGCTCAGTTGACAAGCTGATAAAAGGGAGAGTTGACTTATCCCTGCTCTTTTCACCTACTAAAATGAGCTTGTCCATACATAAATCTTGTGTTAACTTCAGTCAGAAACTTGTCAGTGCAAACACATAAAGGTTATTTGTAATTCTGTTAGCGGTATGCAGTCATGTGACTTTGTGATAAAAACAAATCTGAATCTGCTTTATTAGATCGTTGAGATTGCATTTTAACATTAATCAATCATTCTTTTCGGCAATGTACAAGAAAAATATTTTTTGACTGAAGAATCACATGTCCACTTTGCAACAGGAAACAATTAAAATAATTTTTTAGCATTAATAACACCACCGGCTTGTGACAGACACCACCATGTCTTTACCGCAGTCTCACATTTACATAATTAATTAACTTGGCAATGATATCCCGATATACTTAAAAATGCCTCACTCAGCACCTTTGTCATCCACTTTCTTGGACGCATCTACCTTGAAAGGTAAGTTATTAATCTCTGTGAAATTACCTGGATAAATTAAGGTTAAGTCAATTTAACAAAAAGCCAGGGGTTGCTGTTTGTGTAAAAATGTAAGTAACCTTTGTGAGCAAGACCATCAAACAAATGAAATGATGCATGAAGCATTTTGGCAGCAACTAACAGACACAGAGTTATTTATTTGGGGTGGTGGGGGGCCGGTTAATTTCAAGATTTGAAGTTGTGTCTTTGATGTAGTAAGCCAAGCATTTGTGTCACTAACCAAACTAACTGAGAACGCTGTGATGTTATTCTGTTATATTGTGTATTACATGCTCACACGTATAAAGCTGGTTAGAATCTGAGTAAGGGTTTACATGGCTGAATAACTGGGTTTATCCAGCAAAGATCTAGCTGTGTTAACCCGATTTCTCTTTTCTCTCTGGAGGTCAGTTTTCTCATTTATATGGCATTTGAAAAATCAGATACCTGCCCATACGTGGCGAATTACCTAATTACTAAAATGCATGTAAACACAGTGAATAGCAACCTGTTCTCATTCCCAGAGCGTCAAGAACTGCAGTGTGGTCAGCGTCCCAACACTTGAAAATGTACCCCTGTACCGTCATGTTGAGACGTGAGGGGAGCCGCATTGATAAGACATAGCGTCAGTTGGAAACAAGAAGTAAAGTAAATCGACGTGACGAAGTACAAAGAGCAAAAAGTCAGCCGAAGGTGGTGGTTGAGGTGGATGACGGGCATACAAAACGCAGCACATTCACATGGGAGACCAAAGTTTGATTCCCGTGTGAAGCAAGACCACTTGGGGCCAAACCCTAACATTTTCCTAACCTTAACCAAGTCGTTTTGATGCCTAAGTATCACCGTTTTATCTTTTGTTTGCAAGTGATGTCACAGTGAGACGTTGAGTGAATGGAAGACAAAGAGCGTCAGGTTTGGAAGAGCCCAGCATGTCCAAAACTGACACTACAGGTACCTGGAGCGTCACAGTTTGAAGCGTAGGCCCACTGACCAAGCTGCCATTTTTGACAAGTTGGGAGTGAGAACATTTTGTGAATACATGGCCACTGGAAAGCAGCTTTCCTCAAAATCACTTCAAAATCTGGCAATAAATAAACAATATACTTACCTGTTACTACAGTAAACACAGCAATTACTTTCCATCTGCTTTGCAGTGGTTGTGTTTGAGGCTAAATAGCTTCACACAACTATAAATGAGCTCTAGAATTGAAGAGTAAGGTACCATTCATGTCCATCTTTTGACTTTTCTTTTTGTCATCATGCATTTTTATATATTTTTATTTTTACACCTTTAAGTGTTGGCAATCCTTAAATAACAGCTATCCATGACACAGACATTTGACTTATGAGATGCACTGTTCCTATTTGTAGTGCAGAGACTAAATGCTGTTTAAAAGCTGATAAAAGAACTTCAGTGAGAAGCGCACTGGGAAATTCAGGCAGCTGTGTAAAGAGGGTGTAATGTGTTGGAAATACAGTACACTGCGGCCCAGTCTGTGTGTGTTGTGAGGAGCTCTGGGAATGTATTAGTGAAGAAGCCTCATCCTCACCATGACTGCATGACCTAACCCTGGGAGAGACTGCACGGTAAAATGGCAAATACACACACACACACACACATACACACACACACACACACGCACAAACAAACAAACATAGACAGTGCTGCAGGCAGTGGCTGATGTACACCACTCTGTGATCGTAAGCCAAAGGGGGAGGAGGAGGGAGAGAGAGAGAGAGATGAGCCCAGAGAGTCAGCACAGCTAAAATTACAGCCCTGTCACACTAAATCAGTCCCTATGACCATGTGTGTGTGTGTGTGTGTGAGTGTCTGTATTTGAAAGTGAACAAAGAGAAGGGCTTGTGTTAGGGTCTGCCTAAAGACCTTGGGAGCAAATAAACAAAACAAACACATGCATAAGAACACACATACTGTACATGCACGCGCGCGCACACACAGACACACACACACACACACACACACACACACACACACACACAGATTGTTGTTCTCCAATCAATAGTGATTATGTGATGAGAGGATCAGAGCAGGGTCATACTCAGTCAGAGACTGTCTGGGCTCCAATTATCTATTGAACACACACACACACACACACACACACATACACACACACACATATACAGTCGCACACACATACACACACATACACACACATAGTCACACACAAGGCGCGGTCAATTCACTTATACTTCAATCAATTCGGAATGTAAATGTTGAAACGGCAATTTATTCTCTAATGAGCATTCATTCTCAATTATTTCTTAATAGGATAGATATGGTAACCTTCTAATGGCAAAGTTCTTTTTTTCTGTATTTAAATTCTATTTCCTCAATTGATTGAAATGAATGCAAATGGAAGCTCTCTCTCCCTCTCTCTGTCGTGTGTGCACGTGACACACACACACACACACACACACACACACACACTCTTTGAGAGCTAAAATGGCTTTAGTCCTACCATATGCTGGAACAGGTGGTTGCTCTCACAGAACTGCTCTTCTAGTTAGCATCAAAAAATGGGTCCTCTTTCATAGTTAAAGCCACTCTAACTGGAAACCATTTGTCTACTCCCTCTTGATGTCACGCAGACTCCCCAACACTAATGCTATTCACAGTGAATACAAACACATAATTAGCCAGGAAAAACAGTATTTACACCCATAATGATCATGATTATTAACTAGATTACAATAAAACCACAGTGACTGTCTGTCAGAGCTGCTCATGTCATGCTGTTGACAACAGCTCATTTTCCCCTCAGGGCTTAAAGGAGAAAACCCTAAAACACTTTACGCTGTTAAACAGCTAATGGCAACTTGCATTTCTGAGCCCATTTTGTCATTTGGCGGTGAGTGTTTCTCATTCCTGAGGATAACTGGTCAAACATAAACAACATCATGTCATGATGTCAGATATTTCCAGCTGTGGCCCAGTGGTGCTTGAAAGCAGAAAAGAGAGATGTTCCCACAGAATTAAAGGAACGGTCTTTTGGTCAAAATACCCTTATTCCGACTCACCCAGACTCAGACAAAATGTTCAATACCATTTTCACCTCTGTACATCCACTGGTTTGATTCCTTTGGGCAGTATTTTGTGTTAACTTAGCATAAAGACTTGAAGTCTACAGGAGTCATTAGCCTAGTTCCATGAAAAATTAAAAAATAAACCTTACAGCAACTCCGCTGTCTTATGTACACAATGCAAAAGACGTGTATTTCTAATACACATGATACATTGTGTGAATAAGACAGCCTTGGAGTTACTGTAAGGTTTTCATTTTTCACTTTGAGGGAGCTAGGCTACTGACTTCTGTAGACTTCATGTGTTTATGCTAAGCTAACACAAAATGCTAAGTATCAGAAATGAAGCAGTGGCTGTACAGAGGTGAAAATGGTATCGTACATCTCACTCGCAAATCACTAACAGAAGTCTATCTATCTAATCTGTCTATTTATCTAGCTATCTGTTTATTCTACATCTTGAACCCTGTGAGGGAAAACTCTTTTTGATAAAGCTTATTTGTTGGCTTAATGAAACCAAGCATGGATCTGGAATATAGATTATTAGATTTCAAAATATTTGTGGGTTCAAAATGTATGTGTATTATAAGCACAAACTGTACACATAAACATTAATGCAACAGCCAGCTACAAATGAAAAATTAAACAAGTATGTGATCCATACTGAGAATGTACATCCCCATCAAAACGGACATACATAAGCAATGTCCAGACAAGTCCAACCTGGGACACAAATCATAACAACATACTCCCAAGTTGCCTAATTATTGCTTTGATTTATTGAGCTGAAGGCATTTTCCCTACTCAGTTTGACTGGTGAAGCTGCTGACACCATGACTGATGTGATTTGACAGCTGCATGAGGCTGAAATGTATTTTGGCTGAAAAAATATTTATTTGCATTTGCACTGGTTGTAAAGCATTGAAGCCAAAGGGGAATGTATACTGGGGGATTCAGCCGTTGCAAAGATATAATTTCCACACATCATCACCACAAATGTGTATGTATACAGATGTTAGGTTGAATATTAATGCATGTTTACACCATTTCCATTTCCTGTTTCTGTTTCCCGTTATTTATTTCTTTAAGTCGTTTTCCTTCGTAATATTTGAAATTTTCTTTTTTATTTACAGGGACGTTTGTGGGTAGAATATGAAGATGCATACAGACAGAATCTCCCAGACGTGCACCAAAATATGAGCTAGTGTCTTGAATACCACTGTGATCACACAGCCTTTTGCTTTATGTTTATCTTCTTGAGTATGCAAGCACCCACATTGCAGTACAAGTGGTGTGGTGGAGAAGTAGGCAACTCCTTTACATACAAGTGAAAATAGCAGTACTATTAGGGAAGTGTATTCCGCTAAAAGTCTTGCAAAAGCTTGATTTTTATTTAATTTTAATTCAATTCAAATTTTTTTTTTATGTTTTTTAAGTTTTAAACTGTAGCAATTTTTGTTAAGAGTGTAGTTGATCGGCCACTTTGACAGATAGCAGCAAAAGGGATATGAAAACAAAGTTTAAAATTTTCAAACTCTTCATGCAGTGTAATCCAGGCAATAACTCTCTTATATTTAGTATATCTGAAACCAATAGGCTTTTGCTAAAAAAAAATTGCCAAGTATGCAACTTCCAAAAATGGTTCATGCACAAGCACCTGTTGTGTGACTGGAATGCCAGTTCACCAAATTGAATTGACGTGCCTCTGG
>OMLF01056370.1:7500-19006 GCA_900302615.1 Holocentrus rufus | reverse complement strand
AGGAAGCTGTCCAACCATAAACACGTACATGGAGGTAAGCACGTACAAGCACACACACACACACATTTCTTCCCTTCCAGCTCTTTCCCCCTCCCTTGAAGCACTACAGCTTTAGCACTTCAGCAAATTTGCAGTTAAAGAACTTGAAAAAAAGCTGCCAGTAAGATAAGCACACACACACACACACACACACACACACACACACACAGACAGAGAGAGAGATATGAGGGGAAACATTCAGTGTAATCACAGTCATTGTGGATAATGCTTTGAGATGATGATAATAAGCACAAAGCTGATGAAAGAGCGCTGATTTGTGTATTATATGTAATCATCATGCCGAGGCTGTTGGCACATGAAAATAGAATAACTCCAACTTCGTAGAATAACTAGCTCCCTTTCCCACTGAGAGTCACGCATCTTAGAAAATATTAAACATGATTATATTCTCAACCTTTATTTATTCACAGATGTCTCATTTTTCTTTTCCAGTATCATGAAGTTACACACTTCCACACACTTGGTACAACCACAGTCTTGTAATAGCAGGCTCTGAGCGGCTCCATCGACACAATTGGGGGCTCAGTGCTTAGCCAAGGGCACCGCAAGAGTAGTAACTGAGGGATGGGAGAGCATTTCCTACTCATTATCCACCATCCAGCTTTCCCCGGCTGGTCTGGGAAGCCGAAACAAGAAGCTTCTCGATACAAGCCCAACCACCATGCTGGTGTCTGGACCGGTCTCCAAAGCTCCATGGTTAATCCCTTCCCCTCGCTTATTCAGCACACTGAAACTCCCGAGGAGTGCAAAGGACCATGTCAACATTAATGTTTAAACTATGGGTTTATCGTCAGAATTACTGAGGGCATGTTTTTGCTGAGTCGCCGTACAAAATTGATGGCAGGATGTTTAATTTAGCTTCCAGAGTGACATGAAATTTCTCATTTGGCTTGTGGCCTGAAAATGCTTGAAGGTGCCACCTGTAGCATTGTAACAAATAAATCATTAATGTATTAATATTGAGACCTTAGTGCTGTAAACAAAAAAGACCATTGCTGAGAGATCATGTTGTGTGCCGCAGGGTCAAATCATACTGAATTGCTTTACAGCACAAACACGAGGAGGGTTAGTGTTGCTGTGGTCGGAGAGATTCCCATCAGTACGACTTGTAAGTGTTGAAAACAGGAAAGTAAGCTAACGTTACATTTCTTAAAGGAACACTCCAACAATTTGGGCAAAACTGACTTTATTTATTTTCAAAATTATGAGTTGGATGTTAACAGGAGGCTATTCAACATCACCATCAGCCTCTTGCAAAAGTATATCCCTTTTTCACAGCAGCCATTTTGACATGAAATAGCAGGTAAACACAGGTGTTACTAATGACATTAATGAAAGCTCAGTTCCATTTAGGTGTAGCAGAGTCTTTCCAGTGAGCCAGCATGTACAATAGCAGGAGCCTGGCTCTGTTAGACCTAAATGGAACAGAACCTTCATTAATGCCATTAGTAACACCTGTGTTTACCTGCTATTCCATGTCAAAATGGCTGCTGTGAAAAAGGTCTAAACACACCTCTTTGCTTTTGTATACACCAAATAAGTTGGCAGGATTATTCTGCACAGCTTCCAATACGGTGGAAAACATCATTAATCCTCACCCTCACCTCCAGCAGCAACTGCATGCATTGTCTCCATTCCAATAGGTCCAAAAAACTCCAATTTCCACAGTTCTCTCTGGAAATGAAAATAATCAGTTACTTCAGTCAGAATTATTATGGGAAGCTGTCAGTTTATATAATCATGTAAACACCCTAACAGGCTATTGCTTTACTCACAGTATTGTTAAGTGAACGGCACCATAGTGAGATTTAAATGCAGTTGAATATGACTAAATGAGTGCAGTCTTTTCATTTAAGGAAAATCATTTAAAGAAAACAAACCAACAAAATGATGGAAACCAGCTGCATTGCACTACAAAGTTTGTTGCAAAAGTGCACTGTTACTGAGTGAATGATATATCCTCCAAAACATGACATCAGCATCATTACACACTGAGAATGCTTTTGCCATCTACAGAAAGGCAAATTCATCTTTAAAACGGACACACTGGCAACATATTTATGCAGTATATATTCACATTTGCGTGCTTTATAGTCATATATATATTCTGCAGAGATTGGACTTCTTGGACTTCTCTCCATCATGGCATGGAGTGCATGTTATATTTGTGAACTATTTTACAATATTTATGGTCTACAAATCACTCCGAAGAAACCGAACCTTACTGGAATTAGTATATGATTTATGATTATGTTCACCAAACACATTGGCAAGTCAAATTCTACTACTCCCAGTAATGCAAATACAGCCAATACAGCTAACAATAGGTGAGGCCTATAAAAAATGGCAACTGGGGATACAGGAGAAAAGGCAATCATTTTGTGCATGGCCTCATACGGCTTCATGTTGCTGTTAATCCCAGCGGTTCCTGTTGCCAGCTGGAGTCTGGCATGTTGTGAAAGTGTGATCAGCGGAGGGAGATCACTGTTAAAACACTCGGTGGCACCAGGATGCCCTGTGTGTGTGTGTGCGTGTGCGTGTGTGTGCTGTTCCTTGAACAGCGTGTGTGTATGAAAAGGGAAAAAACACAGTGAGGGAAGGAGAGAGAGAGCCTTTCTGACAGGTGGTGATGTCGGTCATTTTAACACCTTGGTCCGTCTTGCTGTCACCACGGTGACAGAACGGGTCGGCTGCCTAGCGTGAGGCTCCCCTGGGTATGTATAAGTGTGTGTGTGTTCGTGTGTATGCGTGTCTGACAAGTGTGTATTTGCACAATGTGCGTGCATATATGTGTATGTTATTGTACATCATTAGCTTTGCTTTGTATGTTTACAAGGTCTTGACTGTGCATCTGTGCATGTATGTTTTAGAAGGCCACAGTTCCCCTCTGGGTTTGAATACAAAGTGCTGCTCTGTGTTGTCCTCATGTATTTTAATCAACTATAATTCGCTCACACACACACACACACACACACACATATACAAACATAATACACACACGTAGCATGTCAGAAGTTCAACACAATGACAGTTGGACTGACAGAAGGAGACAACGAGGATGACACAGAGACAGAGAAAGACAGATAGAGAAAGAGACAGAGCAAAACAAAGGGAGAGAGAGATAAAGACAGATGAAAAGAAAACAAAGAGGGAGAAAAGGGGGGATAAGAGGAAAAAAATGAGAGACCAAAAGAAAGGAAGGGACAGCCGATTGAGATAGAGGATAAGGACAGATGGACGGATATTCAAAGAGATAGATGCAGAGAGAGAAACAAAATCGAACTACATGAAATGTTTAAACCTACATAAATTCTACACTGCCCTGCCTTTAAATTATTTAAGACGGATTGGAGTGTGGGCGCTCTCCCTGTCACCTAGAACAGTAACTTCAATTTTGGGGAAAAAAAAAAAAAAAAAAAAAAAAAGTGATGGTGATGAATTTGACTCCTGCAGTGCGTCAGCAGCAGCTTGGAGAACATGTCTGTTCAATTATGAATAACTTACTGCAAAACTATCAAAGAAAAGAAAAAGCCAAAAGGATTCCTATTGAAAATGTAGCATACCAGATCACGTTAACACCCTTAACTCCTTTATGAAAAAAAAAAGTCAATCAAATAAAAGCCACATTTTTTTACCTGTTTTACTGATTTTGTGCATATATGTTTAGCTCAATTTGATAAGAAGGTTTCCTTAAAATAAAAATAAAATCTATTTGGACAACAATGTACCTTAACAACAAATGTGCAGCCAAATTTGGCCATAAAAGAACAGACTTCTTCCTGCAGTGTTGGGTTGATGCAGGGCAGCAGGCTGACCCCAGGCATGTTCAACATTTACACTGATGAATTAGCAAAAACCCTTGGAGACTCCGCAGCCTCAACCTGCCCCCAACCTGCACAATCCACATCTCAAATGCCTCCTGTTGGCTGGTGATTCATGCTGCAGCCACTGGGTCATCACTTGTGTCAGACCGGAGTCCAAAGCGCAGAAAATGAAACCATGATATTGCATAAAAAAGTTCCAGATGTCAGGGGAGCAGGTTTAAATTTGTGCCGGGCTCCGGTGCAGCTGAGTGTTCACGTCATGCAATTATGTGGGACTGAGAGTGAGTTCTAGAGGGAATTTCCAGTGTGGATGGGAATGAACTGAGGAGAAAGGCAAGAGAGGCAATTTAGGTAAATAATGGAAAGAAACTACAGTAAATTACAGTAACCTAGTTGAAAATATTTAAATCAAGAAGTCAAGCTATTGTAGTCAGATATAGTTAAGCTGAAGAGGTTTCTCATGTGTCACCAAACACAATTTGGTGACAGTATTTGACTCTGAACTTTGTCTGAATTAAAGCATCTTTAATGCCAGTCATGTTGGCTATTTGCCTTTCTTTCCATTGCTGTGTCTCGCTGGCCTCCATGCTAAAATGATATTCTGAAAAAATCAGTGATGCCAGATTCAAATACAAGTCACATGCCTCAGATTCAGATTTTGTACTACATATCCATGTGGTCCAGATCAGAACTGAGAAACTGTCACTCACTGATTAGAAAACATCAGGTCTGTGTCCCATGTGAAGGAAAAAAAAATTGAATTGGGACACTTTCAGTTGCAGTGTGAACATAGTAGAGGTTTTCTTGGGCTGACCCGAACCCAAGAAGCCTAGACCCGGGACCAGTACGGGTTCAGATCCAGGTTTTGCCAGTCGGGTCCGGGTCAGGTTCTGTTCAGTGTGCCATGGGTACTGGTCTGTTTAACATTATATGTAATACCCAAGTAAATCCGAGATCCACTGTGATTAGACAGCGCTAATAATGATGGAAGTGCTGTGTGTGTTTGAATTGTAACTTGCAACATTGTAACATTAGGGCTCAGATGACAGCAAATTAGCAGTGCTAACGTTAGCAGCCGTGGCAACAAACGAGCAATCGTTGTTCCAATTCAAAAGGGCAAACATCTTTATTATGCCACCTGCAACAAAACTGCAAAGCTGATTCTAAACAAGTGGCGTTTCTCACCCATCACAGTGACAACAAGTGGACTTTTAAGATGAAATAAGGAGTGGATTAGTCATGCTGTTTCAATCAGGAAGAGAGGACGAACCGACAACCTGGATGTACTGTACTTTACCAACTTTCTTGCCAAGGAGGACGGATTATATGACCAGGCACAGGGGAGAAGGCTGCTGACATCACATAAGGTAAGACGCAAAGTTTTGTTTTGGCAACTTGCAAATGAATGTTAACTTGTTAATGGCGATCAGCTGTGAAATGGGTGCTGCTTGGGTCTGTGTCTCTCATGGCCGGGTTTTGGGTCCAGTGTTTCTTCGTTCTGCATGGGTCCGGGTCCCAGCTTTCAAATAATAAATAGGTCTGGCTTGGTTTTGGGTAGTACATTTAGTAGTACATCCAGGTCTTTTCTGGTTCAGACAAAAATTTTTGGACCATGAAGACCTCTAGAACATAGCTTAAGATTTATAAGGAAATAGTCTATGAAGAGCGGATCTCTAACAATTCCCTCTTCAGGGAAAAAAAAGAAAAAAGAGCAATCGATTGTGTGAACATCTCAAGATGAAATGTCTCTAAACCAGATTCATTGTTGCGCCTTTGAATTTCAAGAGGAGAGCAGAGTGAGGAGTCCTGAGGCTGACCTGCACCAGCGCTGCTCTGCCTCAGGACAGCCTTCACACAATCTGACCCAAGCAAAACAACAACAACAACAACATCCTGTCACCTTCTGGAAAGTTCTCAGAGCAAAAATAGAAAGTAAATCAGAGCGCCACGTGAACCTGCAGTTATTGATAATGAGATAATGTCTGGCTAATGTAATAACTTGTCAATAAACATAATTACAGATCCCAGTAAATTAGTGTGATGATTTGCCAGATGATGTAATGGCATCACATTACTATAATCAGCTATTATTACTTCATAAGGGGTGTAATGCATCAACTGATGATGATAATGGTGATGCTAATAATAATGACTTGTTATTGTTACATCATCATTGAAATACAATTGAAATGGAACTGATGGAGAAGTGGACAGAGAACAAACACAGGGACAGAGTGAGTAGGAAAAAATGAATAATGAACTGTTGATTGTTTGTTTGACTGCCTCGCCTCGCTCTGTTCGCTCTCTCGCTCGCTCTCTCTCTCTTTTAAAATTTTTTTTACCCCCACCACTTTTGATTCCCTTCCTTCTCCTTCAGCTTCTGTTCTCTTCTCGGTTTCTTCCCATTCCCTAACCTCGTGTCCTCCTTACTTTATCGTCTCTGTTTGCTCTCCCTCTCCTCCGCTCCACCTCCAAGCATTGCCTCCGCTGTTGTTCTCTCCTGCCTCTTTCCCCGACTTTTCTGTCTCATCCTTTCATCTCTGTTGTTCTTTGTCTCCCGCCTCCCCTCCTCCCTCCCTATGGCCAACCTCTGTTTAAACAAAGTTTCTGAGCAAAGTTGAAAAGTTGAGCCGATTGGTCAGACCCTCACAAACTTGGATGTGTGTATGTATGCACTCACTCACACACACCCATACACAACACACACACACACACACGCATAGAGAACTCTGCTGTGTTCTGCTTCAGTTCCCCAAAAACAAAGCATCTAGCCAGAGGCGAGAAGCTGAGCCCCGTTGTTGTTGTACTCCATCGGAGAGCGAACGGCACACATTTACATTTTAAGCATTTCTTGTCCTGAGCCACTTACGCTAAGTGCACACAGCAGAATAACTGAGCATCCCCGTTACATCGTCACAAGCATCACAGTAATGAGGGGGGGCAACGGGAAACAAGACAGGGCTGAGAGCGACTTCTTTATCTTTCCCTCTTCTTTCTGTCCTCCGTCCTCATTGATGAAAGAGTGGGAGAACAAAGGTGGATGGGAGGTAAAGGAAATGATATAAAATAGAGGAATAAAGGAGAAGAGTAAACACAAGTGAGAGAACACAAGAGGTGAGAAAGCACTGTATATTCAGTTAAAGATTATTGATGACTTGCTTATTCCCTTAATAATATTGTTACTCTCTTTTCTTTGATCCGCAATACTCGTTTGTCATTGACCTTATTGCTTAAATTTGTAATATTCCATATTGTCATGTCATTTTATGTAGATATTTATCTTTTTAGCTTTGCCTGTTTCAAAAAGATTAAAGGATTGTTTGCTGCCTGCTGGTGGTTGGTTGGCTGGTAGTCGGTTTGCTTCATCTTTACTAGTTAACATTGGATACAGGCTAGGCCTTCTGGGTAAAAAAATAACTTAATTCACTGTGCTGCTGAAACACCTGTTGCAACTCTTAAGGTGGAATGTTTTCTTGCATGCTACTCAGTGCATGGGCTGATGCAGTGAATCAGTCAACACACCTTAAATGTCAATATGACAACTTTGACCACTTCATTTGTTTCTACTGGCTCTCTTGCGTGACATACACTTGAATGATGACTGAATCTTCAAGCGGTTAAACATTTAGATGAATTTCAACTGGATTATGCAAACTATGAATATTACATTTCCTCATTTGGACATTAAAGTGTCATACCCTGCTATACCCTTGCCTAAAAGTTATGTAACTCAATAAACCATAGTTAAAACTGTGTCATGAGTTAGGGAAAACAAATCATGGCTGATTTTAAGTGCAATTCCTTGTTTTTTTTTTTTCCTGCCCTAATTATCTATAACTCTGCACACTCCTTTTGACAACAGTAACAAACATGGGTTTGCAATGAATTCTGCCTCCTGCTCATTCTACAAAGTTACCTACATAAGCTTTACCTTTCAGTTGCAACAAACAATATAATGTTAGCTATCATGGTCTCAGTTTAAGAGCCATTATAAGAGGAGTATGCAGCTTATGTCGCTGGCTACATGGCTGATTTTTAGTAGTATAATCCACTAGTATACTCAAACTCATTAAGGTAATTATGATTATGTTCAGTCACTTTGGGGCCGAGCTCTGTCCAAAACACACATCCTAATTTATAGAGCATAATTATCCTGATGTATGAGTAATGATAGCCATTATTTCAGTTTCTTGTACTGAAGTCCATTATGCTCTTGTCCTGTGTATGGAGAGTAGAGGTGAACAAAAGGCAAAGACAAGATGGACGATGATGGAGGAAGATGAAAGAGAGTGAGATCTTAACGTATGCAAGGAAAGGAAGCAAAGAAGGGAAAAGGGAGGGGTGTAGGGCAGGAGGGAAGGAAATGAGGGAAGGATGCACTGCGCTCCACCCTGCAAGCCCCGCCTCCCTCTCCATCGCTCTGCTCGCTGTGTTTCCTTACCTCCCTCTCCTCCTCCACCCCATCTCTGACGAGATCCTTTCTGACACTGCCACTGGCTGCCGCTTCCTCTAGCCATCTGCACTGCACACACACACATACACATACACACACCAATACACATGCACACTTGCATGTACATGCCCGTACACACATGCAAATGTTCTCACACAGACATTCACGCACTCAACCCAATCCAAAAAACACAATCCAACCCAACACTGTGGCATTTCCCACCCCTTAGCTTCTCTAACAACAACAAACAGAAATACACACTTACTGTAGTCTTTTTTAAGAACCTTTAATGGTTAGCAAGCATTTTTTTGCTTACAAGCGAAAATGGCAAACATAACATACCCCTTTTTGTAGATGCTTTTATCAGAAGTACATTACAGAGCTATGAATTTATGTATTTTTAGCATGGGAGGTCCCAGCGGCAAACAAATCCCAAACGTCTGCAGCTTTAGTGTGTTGCTGTTCCCATTAAGATATACAGTACAAGCCCTCTGAAACCTATAAAAAAAATAGCGTGCCCTTGAGTCTGCTTAGCAGTGTGCTTTAGTTTCGCGCTACAAACACTCAGGGGTTCACACAGAGAAGTTACTTATGAAATATGTGAAACATGTCGCCCCTCCTGGAAGAGGCAGGCACCTTTTAGACCAACCTGTAACAACATGCATCACCGTTACATTGTTCCAGTTTGAAAAGCTAGTTATTGCTTTTCAAAGTTTAAAGGAATACTCCAAAGTTTTGGAGTATTCCTCTTATACTCTTTATCCAACTTACCTAGACTGAGACAAGATGTTTGATACCATTTTCCGTCCACTGGTTCGGTTCCTATGGGGAGCATTTCATGTTGGCTTAGCATAATGACTTTAAGTCTACGGGAATCATTAGCTATCGCTCTGCCAAGGCAGTAACTCCAAAGCTGTGTTGTTTACACAATGTATCATGTGTATTTGAAATACAAAAAACAGGCTAATTTCAGCAGAAGTTAGGTGGTAGGAACTATAACCGGTTATAGCTCTGACTTTAGCTTTTTTGAAAAAAAAAAAAATCCAAGCTGTGTATTTTATTACCGTATAATACATGATATGTCTTTTTTTTTGTTGTTTGTTTTTTTTAAATAAGACAGCTTTGGAATTGCTGTAAGGTTTATTTTTCACTTTGACGGAGCTAGGCTAATGACTCCTGTAGACTTCAAGTCTTTATGTTAAGCTAACATGAAATTCTAACCATCGGAGCCAAACCAGTGGATGTACAGAGGTGAAAATGGTATCAAACATCTTGTCTCAGTCTGGGTGAGTCGGAAAACAGGTATTTTGCCCAAAATGTTGGAGTATTCCTTGAGAATTTTGACCTTTAATTTCAGTTTCCCCATCATGGTGATTACTAAGTACTTAAATGTCATAATGTAGTGCCAAAATGCCTCAACCTTTGAAGTTCCCCAATATTACCTATGATATCATGCTTTATATTAGTGATAGATACTTTGCAGCAAATATTTTTTTGTATTAGTTTGCACATGCTATGTATGTATGTATGCATGTATGTTGGCTACTCTGCCACTTTACTTTAGCAGCTTACTGGCATCAAGCACCCTGTTTGAAGCCGTCAGCATGTGGGCTGGGTGCCTGTTCTCTGTGTTCACATGGTACCCATGTGAGCAGAGTAATTTGTTACTTCATTGATTAATCAAGAGTTGCCTGGGCTGAGGAATAATATATCATTAGCAGCAATCAACTCCAAAAAGTCCTAAAGACAGCTGTGCCACTGCTCATGAAATTCAGATGATGAAGCGGTGAGTGAGCGAACCTGACTCGAGGAGGAAATTTGCCCTCAGATACTCTTCACGCTGTTATTTATCATCAATCTGTGATGTTCAGTGCAATCCAGGAGTTATTTCCTGATGAAGTCTTGTAATTTAGACTTCTGGCACTTTATGCTGGTCTACCTCATGCTGTTGATGCTGTACATTTCCCAGAATGCCTTTCGACGACTCTCACAAAATGGATGTGAACTTGTTGCATTCAGCTGTGGTGGAGAGAGTAGCAGTGGTAGCATCAGTAACAAAAACCACAGAGTGAGAGAAAAAGTGAGAGCCGAGCCCTTTATTCAAAACTCTACATTCCTTGTGGCTGCATTGCATTCTGGTCTATTGAGGCTGCTGTCAGTGGAGAAATGATGGACGATGGATTTCTCTCTGTATGATAGTTGAATGTGCAAAATGGTGGCTCAAGAGAGAAGCCCTTGTTCATTGACTCTGTGGGAATGACACCAACACCTGACATTTAGCATTGATTTTAATTTGCTGAAATTTCCTCTCCCATCAAACTCCATTGTATCTGATCTGATTAATGTCACGTCATCGATTGTTATTTTAATTTCTTAGTCTGAGGGAATAAGAACAAGAAATGCAAATAAGTCAGCAACTGCTTTTTATTAAGTATTTTATGGTGGATTTTTCCTTTAATAAAATAGATCCAGATGAGCATAGTTCAGCTGTAAAAGGGGGATGCATCCCCATTAATCCAAGCGGAAAACACCACCTGCTCGCCGAATAATGCAGAAAATTCCCAGAGGGTCCTCTTCATGTCCTGTTCTTCATTTCTCTCCTCCTACTGTCCGACTTCTATCTCTTCTCTGCGCAAAAACAATCATACTTACATGCAAGCACACACGCAAGTATGCAAGCCTGCACGTGCACACATACACCCGCACACACACACACACACACACACACACACACACACACACACACACACACTTGGTCGGAGAGTCGAGCTGATTATGCATGACCTCTCCAAATACCAACAAAATGCCAGCGAGGGAAATCACAGAGGTCAGATATAGTACAAACTGCATTGGGCACAATTAAATAACACACAGACACACAGACACACACACACACACACACACACAAGGTACACATGATATAGACACAGATTTACACACATTTGAAGCACACATCAAGAAAATGAATGTAAATTCATTCCTTACACAGTAACTAGATACCTAAAACTGACCTGAGCTTGACCTCTAATTTTACTGCTAAAATTTTTGTTTTTATTATTATTATTATTATTATTATTATTATTATTATTATTATTGTTGTTGTTGTTGTTTGTTTGTTTGTTCATGATAATTTTAAGTCAGCAGTTTGGTCCTCATGAGGATGGGGGTA
>OMLF01056368.1:35545-64783 GCA_900302615.1 Holocentrus rufus | reverse complement strand
AGGGGTAGGCACATCTGAGAGCCGATGCACTAAAGGTGGGGATTACACCCGTTGACCTAAACATACATCCATTGTAGGTGCCCACACACACACACACACACACACACACACAAAAGTGCCTGTGTTTGCCTACACCTAAAGTAGACTGAGCATGTGTTTATGCATGCATGTAAGGTATTTTGAGAGTTTGTGTGTGTGTGTGTGTGTTAGAACAAATGCATGGGAAGAGAAAGTAAAGACTCCCTATTCAGAATGTCTTAAATCTATTCCCTCTGTCTCACACAAGCACTCATGAGGTCCACACACACACCTCAAACACACACACACACACACACACACACACACACACACACACACACACACACAATGACAGACATGTACATGACCCTGCAGACCTGCACTGTGTTCTGTCTGACAGTATGTGGGGGGAAAAGTGTGTGTGCATCTGTGTGTGTGTGTGTGTGTGTGTGTGTGTGTGTGTGTGTGTGTGTCACTGCCTCTATACTGTGTGCACATGGTCAGCACCTGTCTGCCTCCACCCTCCATGTCTTTTTACAACCTATTTAGCTCATTGGACCCTCATTACCCTTCAATCATTCATTACCCTTATCAATATATATCCTGTAACTCGACATTAAAAACCTTGGTTGTATCATTGGTCCAAGGCCTTTATCGCTATGCAGCTACATTCTGCAAATCTTCACAATTCATTCAGAAAAAAAAAAAACACTTCAGACTGCCCAAAATGTAGTTCAATTTAAGTTCAGTCATAGTCAGACTACCTGCAACGTGTTCACAAGCTCACATCTGTTTTAAACACACCTGGATGCAGCTCATTTTAAAAAACTGCTTTCCTACCAGTGGAGAAAAGAGTGGCTCAAATTAAACGGCTCATAAAATTATAAATACTGTAGCTGTGCTGCAACTGACTTATCCAACTGCTTAGATTGAGCTGGAGATAATGTCATAATTACAGCACAAGAGGCAGTTTCACACACTTCGTTCCATATAGATTTAACACGAGATTGGACAAAAATGTTTTTCTGTGTGCTGCCACATGCTGGAGCCGATTTTCATCAAGTAATCAATTAATAATCAAGTAATAAAAAAAGAAGTTTTAAAGCATGGGTTAAAAAAATGTTAAATAATTCATTCTTAATGGATTACTGAGGTGCAATTGATTTGTCATTGATCAGAGAGGAACGGAGGATCAAGTTGTTGTATTTTGTAAAATTGTAAATGCAAATTCAGCTGTGTCTCCACTCACAGCTACTGAATGCAGAACCTTCAGGCCTGCTCTCTGGGGGCTATTGCAAGGCATTCTGGGAAATGTAGGACATCACTAACTGAAGATGAGGCAGGTTGAGGGAGAGGTTCAGCAAAATCAGGAAAAAAAAACACCACCTCAACAGAAAAATAACTCTCCATTTCTTCCTCTCCTCTTCCCTTTCTCTTTCTCTATTCCTCCTCTTCATCACTTTACACCCTCTTTTTCATGACCCATAGCTCACTGAGCTGCCGTTAGCCTTATACCTTTCTCCTCCCTTTCTAAAGTCTTCCTCCTCTCCTTTTCCTTCACCTCCCTGCCCTGTTCCGCCCCTCCTTCATCAGCCTTTCATCACCACGCCTCTCCTTCCACCCACTACTTTACTCCTCTCTCTCTGCTCATTTCATCTACTGTGTATCATTTTAATCTCTGCTTTTCCTTTATTCCTTTATTCCCCATTCATCCTCCTGTTGTGTTTCCTCAACACTTGATTAACCCTCCTGACCTTCCTTACTTGTCTCTTTCTCGACTTATTCTTCTAATATACTTTTGCCGTTCATGATCTCTCATCACCGTTCCTCCCCTACCTCGTTATTTTTCTTTTATCACTTTCTCTTGACCGCCTGACACACCAAACCAGCCGTCTATCCTCTGTCGCCAATGATCGCCTATACATTTAATGTGATGTGTCCTGCACCGTCGGCCCTGATTAGTGACTGACTTTCCAATTCATCATGTTGATTCAGCATCAGAGGCTGTGGGTGAGAGAGAGCTTTCTGATTGGCTGTTCAGTCTGAGCAAATCAGGGCACGAGAGGAGAAACATTGTGTGTGATATTGTGCTAACTAGCTAGCTAACCAGAGAGAGCAAGTTCTGGCATACAAACCTTCTTACACAAGCAAGAGACCAAGGGCAGCTTAATTATTATTTTGTTCATTTCTCTCCTCTTTTTCCACTTCTAGATTAATTTGTTGATTCTTTCAATGATTTTTCAATTTCTCAGGGCACTAACACATTGGTCTTCTTTTTGGGTAGGTAACTCTGAGATACAAGCAGTCACAGAGCAGTTTTCTGAGCGTTGTTGTTTTAAGTAAATAGGAACATGTTGCCAGAAAAGGGTTAAAAAATTTGTGGATTTTGTGTCTCATTACCTGGCCTATTGATGAAAATTTTGTCAGTTTATACTGTCAAGAAATCTGCTCGTGTTAAAACCACACAGACAGACATGCACATAAGACAAAGGTCTTATATTTATAGAAAGAGAGAGGGAGAGATAGAGAGACATAGAGAGAAAGTGAGAGAGAAAGATGAATTGTTCTGTTGTTGAATATCTGTTACTGAAACTGCTAAAGTCCAGATACAATAAACATGCACACTGCATGAATAAATATACTGAGGGGGAAAGGGGCTTATGATAGACTTGTGATACAGTGAAACCAGAGGTATCAAAGGTATCAAACATTACTGTGAAACATCATGAACAAACACACAGAGTGGACTTCACTGGAGCACAAACACTCCTGGCCCTGCTGGTAGCATCTTAAAAAGAACAGCAGCAGGATCTGATACAATGAAAAAGCTGAGTCTCTCTCTCTGTGTGTGTGTGTGTGTGTGTGTGTGTGTGTGTGCGGTAAAACCAGCACAGTCTTTTTTAACAAGCACATAAACTATCCATCCATCCATCCGTGCATCCATCCACTTTCCATACCCTCTTATCGTTAAGGGAAGCTGGCAGCACCTAACGTTTGGACCACCTGCCTTGCCTGGACACGTTGGAAAAGTTCACAAATTTATTCTAGTCAGCAACAGGCTATTTGGTACTAACATGTCTGCCCCATGAGTGGTGGCAAAGTGTTTTCAGCGCATTAACTGTTGCTGCAAAATGAACAGGAATATGTATATTTAAATACTAAAATGCTACTTTTCTTGGGTGATGGGGTGGGTTTTGACACATGCTGACAAATGTGACCCCCAGCCCCCACGCATACATACACACACACACACACACACACACACACACACACTCTGCTTTGTTTTTTGTGAGCCCTGAAGTGAAAGTGAAAGTGAAAGTGCACTTGTCAGCTCAGCCTGTCTGTGAGAGGAGGGAGGCACACTGCCGCAACTGAGATTTCAGCATGCGTCACAGGGAGCTATGCCTGTGAAAGAAGCACAACTGAAGGATTTTTCATCTATATAGGTAAAGTTATTATGTTCTGTGTCTTTAATCATGTGCTGAAACATGTACTTCTAATTTAGTGTGTTGCTACTGTACCATGTTAGCCTGCATGTTTCTTTAAATAACCTCATCATAACTCTATCATCATGATAGCTGTGTCTGCAGTATACAAGTTACACATCTAAATATATCCTGGTTTTATTGTCATGGGATACATCTTGCCTTTTGCAAGATTTGCTCATATGAGGCCTAGTCCTCAAAGCTAGCTTCTGTGCTTCTGTGCTACTTTCTGTGTGCTTACTATGACTCTATGTTTATTCTATGTTTAAAGGTCACAGGTTTATTTTACATCTCAACAGCATGCAGGTACTAATACTCATAGGGCTAAATGTTTTTGGCAAAGTTATATTATGATGCTGCTCAAACCATGCTTTTTAGGTTGTCATTTTCTGTTGAGTAGGCCAAACTATATTACTACGACTGTTGCATCAACTACTGCATCAGTGTGTGAAGGTGTGTGTCTGTGTGCATGCCAACTGGATAGAAGGGGGCGTGGCAATGGGAGTGGCCTATAGCAAAAAGGCACCTAACTTCTTAACAGATTCACATATCACAGCCAAACTTTGTAGAAACACACACACACACACACACGCACACAGACAAACATACACATACATACACAGACAGTTTCATTAGTGATGTTTGCCCCGCCCCCTACACTTTAGTCACACTCCAATTAATTAATTAAATTGCCAATTAATTTTAGGTGTAATGTCTGTCAGGCTGTTGTCATTTGAATGGTAATTCAAATCCTTGAGAAAATTCCTTGCAGTTTTATTTCCATGTTCAGCCTACCGAGCTACATCAGACCACATATTACACTCGTACTGATATGATTAATCATTAACCACTGACTTGTCCTGCCCACTAGCACCTTCCGAGAAGTCATATGACACTGCCCCACCTCCTGGACTTTGATAAGATCTTACCTGAACTAAATTTGCACGTCCTGTAGATTGCTTTCAGATTGTAGTTGCTTGTTCAGTAGATGCACAGGTATACTGGGTTGTTGACTGGCTTTTGGTTAAAAATAAGGAGCCTTTTATTTTGGTTTGGTGTCGATTTAACAGCCACAATGCAGTATTGGCTTGTTGTGGTCACTGCATGTAACATCAATTGTATTTCGAATAGGGCTTCACAATGAGCATGTCTGGAAAACAGGATGACATGAATCAGTGTGGATTGAGAAAAAGGACGCTGCCTTGAAAACCTCTACTCTGCTGTTATAAAACTACTGCCTGGTGAAAAGAGGAATGGAAATCAACAAGACCAACCAGCTCAGAGACTCTGATGGAGGAACAAGATACAAACTCTGAAAAAAAGTCTCACAGGTTAGGAAAAGGCGGGCAAAATGGCTTCTGAAACCAACATGTCTGCAGAGCAGGGCAAGCTCACAAAAACTGAGTAAGTGGATCTTCTGTTTGTACATTTTCTAAATGTCTTAAAGGGGGACTGTGCTCACAGTCACATTAGATTCTCATTCTGCATTCTTGATTTTGAAAAGTCAAAAATGTAAAGAAAAATTAAGCTGAACATTAAAACTAATTTTGCAGGGCAACAAACTTAAAGATCATCATGTACAATAAAAAATCCTCAGGTGTATTTTATTTTAATTAAATTAGAAAAAAAAAAGAACCAAATGAAATAAAACAACAACCATGTAATTTATGATAAGCTGTGTCCAGCTTGTCACTTTGAGAGGGAATGTCAGATGACATTTTTTCTTTCATTCCAGTCGGTGGCTTCAGTCAGGAAACTTAACTGAGCCATTAACGCTTATTCGGGCAACAAACACCTGGGAAATTTCCATGAACCACAGGCTTTTGAAACACTTCCAAATCAAATTATTTAATCTCAAAGTTTGTTTTAATATTTGTTTTTCTCTGTGTTGAAGTCCATTCCAGCAACACAGACCAGTCTCACCTGCACCTAGTGATGTGTCAGTGAAAACTGACTGGTCCAAGGATGAACCACTAAACCTCAGGAAAGGAGATGTGAAGACTGAACCAAGGTAGGAAACTGTAACAATGTGGATGTGAAATTTAGCTGAAGAGAGAGAGAAAATAAACAGAAATCAAATGAAAGGGTGAAAAAAGAGATATATACTGCATTTCAAATCCCAACAATAAAAACGGCTATAAAAATATCTTTTCAAGTCCACTACAGCATCAGAGACCAGTCTCGCCCGTACCTAGTGATATTTCTGTGAAAAGTGACTGGTCAAAAGATGAACCACTCAACTTCAGGAGAGAAGATTCAAAGACTGAACCAAGGTAGGAGATGCTGAAAATGTTGATGTTTTGATAAAAATTCAGAGAATCAAAGGGACAGAAATGAATGGGTAGAGAATGATTGCGTAAAAAAGGCATCATAAGAGTTATAGTTCTCAAAGTTCATCACTGATGTTAAGTTTGTTGTTGTAAAACTTATTTTCTTTGTACTGAAAACATAGACCAGTCTCACCTGTACCGAGTGATGTTTCAATGAGAAGTGACTGGTCCAAGGATGAACCACTCAACTTCAAGAAAGATTTAAAGACTGAACCAAGGTAGAAAATTGTGATGATACTGGTGTGCTGACACACAAATTAAGAGAAAGACAGAGACAAAACTAATGATAGACAATGACTAGGTGAAAGAGGCACGAAGAGAGATTAATTATATTACAATTATATAAAAAATATTTTTTCTGTGTTTGAAGCAAACCCCAGCAACATAGACCAGTCTCACCTGTACCTAGTGATGTTTCCCTGAAAAGTGACTGGTCCAAAGATGAACCACTCAACTTCAGGAAAGGAGATTTAAAGACTGAACCAAGGTAGGACACATGGGTGTGTATTGATAGAGAGAAATTCAGAGAAAGAAAGTAAGGTAGAAAATTCACCGAATTAGGTGACACTCAGTTGGATTACAGCACACGGGATAGTAGCATCATATCACGTTTGATGAAAAAAAGAGGGATAGATTTAATGTCAAAACTCATGTCTATAGTGATGTTTTTATGAAAAGTGATTGGTCCACGAATGAGCAACTCAGCGTCATAGATGGAGATTTAAAGACTGAACCAAGGTAGGAAATTTTAACAAGTTAGTGAATTCAGTAAAAAAGATAGAGAAAATGAATGGAAGAAAATGACATAGTGAGAGAGCCATGACAAGAGAGCTGTAATTCATCTCAAAGCTCAACTCTGATGTGTACGTTTTTTGCTGTCATATCTTTTCTTTGTGTTGAAGCTCACTCCAGCAGCAGAGACCAGTCTCACCTGTGCCTAGTGATGTTTCAATGAAAAGTGACTGGTCCAAAGATGAGCCGCTCAACTTCAAGAAAGGAGATTTAAAGACTGAACCAAGGTAAGAAATGTTGACGATGTAGGAGTGTTAGAGTGAAAGACAGATTGAGAACGTGATAGTGACTAAGTCAAGCCAGAGAGATACATTCATCTCAAAGGTAAATGATTGTCTTCTCAATCGAAAGTCGGGGAAGAGAGTATAGACTGGGCTCCGTCCATGCATCCGTCTGTCTGTCACTCATCTGTCTGTGATGATATGATGAAATTCAGAGAATGAAAAGGACAGAGAAGATAAGTAGAGGAGAATGGCTGGGTGAAAGAGACGTCAGGGAGATGTATTTAATCACAAAGCTTATAATTGTCAAAGTTCACCACTGATGTTAACACTTGTTGTTGTAAAAACATCTTTTCTGTGCTGAAGCTCGCTCCAGCAGCAGAGACCAGCTTCACCTGTGCCTAGTGATCTTTCATTGAAAAGTGACTGGTCCAAAGATGAGCCACTCAACTTCAGGAAAGGAGATTTAAAGACCAACCAAAAACCAAGGTAGGAAATTGTGACCATGTTGTGTGTGCTGATCCAGCATATATTCATCGTAAGAATGAGAAAGAACATGAATGGAGACACATATGAAAGAACTTAACAAAGGAGATATAGTTCAATCAGGAGAGAAAAAGTGAATGAAGGTAGAGATAGCTCTATATTAAACTAGCAATCAATGACACTGCAGGGAATTTGAATGAGAAACATAACGATGGCAAAAGGTAGTCTTCCTGATTGAACTTTCCCTAGAGTTCCATTTCACCTCAAAATTCAACGGTGAGGTTTAAGTTTGTCACTTTTAAAATTGCCTTTCTTTGTGTTCAAGCCATCTCCAACAGGAGAAACCAGGCAGTGTTTCCCAGAAAACTGTCGGGTCCACAGATGACCCACTCAACTTCACGAAAGATTTAGAGACTGAGCAAAGGTAGGAAATGCTGACAATATGGGTGTGTGTTAGAGAAATACATACAGGAACAGAGAGAGAAAATATGAATGGAAAATATTAAATGAAAGAGGGAAAAATAACATTGTGAAAAAAGTGAGTAAGCTAGATAGCTAAATAGCTAGACAGATTTGGAACTGGCTGAGTTCTGCGTAAAATAGAACAGTGTGTGTGCTAGTTGCATACCTTAAGGATATTTCTCCTTATTTTCTTATTCTGAGACTGACACCAAAACCTGATGTTTAACTCTAAGATGTTAGACAGCTGACATTTCCTCAATCAAACTCTATTGTAGCTGCTTTAAACATCTCAACATGACATCATATGTTATACATTGTCAGTTACTGAAAAACACACCACCAAAAAACAACAAATGAACCCTGAAAAGCATGTTACATCGCCAATAGCTGTCTTTTTTCCCTTAACTGAGACCATTAAGGGTTCTAACTGTGTGTGACATTTTGTCATTTTGCCAGCAGAGGCCAGTTGGCCCACAGAGACCAATCAGACAAGCCTGTGAAAGGTAAGTTTTCTGCTTCCTACTAAAAATAGAAATTAAACTGATTTGAATTTAATAAATGCAGTGGGAGATAATAAAATCAAATTACATTAAAATCATTAAAACTGTAGTTCAGTAATTCAGTTTGCTTTTGAATGTTCACACACTAATATGCACTAGTCAAAAGGTCCCTGAAATAAATAAAATTTTACTCAGTGCATAAGGGCATAGAGTAAGATTGTTCAAGAATAGAAACCATTTACTGTATACTGCTGTCTTTGAAGTGGACTGTATCATCTGTACTGTATGTTACCTATTTTTTTCAGGGAAAAATGTCAAAAAGAAACTCAAGGCAGATCTGAAGAAGAGAATCCTGGATCAGGCGAAACTGCAGCGAAATGAAACTGATTCAGAACTCTGCATCATACAATCACCTGAAGATGACCAGAAAGAGCAGCAACAACTAACAAAAATCAAATATGAAAAGATATTCGAAAAAACACTGTTTGGAAAGGAAATCCGAACAGTGCTGACGAAGGGAGAGGCTGGTATTGGTAAAACAATTCAAGCAAGGAGGTTCATGGTTGACTGGGCAAAAGGAGCTTCCAACCAGAAAATAGACTTCTTGTTTTCACTCACTTTCAAGCAGTTGAATTCAAGAAGAAACCAAGTTCAAAGCATGGAAGAACTGCTTCATCATTTTTTTGAGGAAACTAAAAAAACAGAAATTTCCAACTACAACGAGTGTAAAGTAACATTTGTTCTTGATGGGCTAGAAGAATGTCAACTTCCTCTTGACTTTAAAAACAACGACAAGTTGACTGAGACCACAGAGAAAGGCTCAACAGATGCATTACTGACAAATCTCATTCAAGGGAATTTACTTCCCTCTGGTCGTCTCTGGATCATCTCTCGACCCTCAGCAGTGGACAAGATTCCTCCTGAGTACATCGACAGAATAACAGCATGTCAAGGTATGACTGAATGCACAATGACACTGCCTTTTAACACATTTTCATAGCCCATGCTTTCAAAATAGACCAAATATTTCATCACGCCAGTGTTAAGTGGATATGTTTAATAGAGATCTTGAATTATTCGCACATCTTCACTAGGACACACATCCAGGAACTGTGAAATAATGCAGCAGAAGTGATTCCTGAGCAAAATCTAGTGCAGATCTCTTCTACTGATAATAATGTTCTTTGCATGTGGTCCCTGTCAAACATAAACTTAATGGACTAAACTGTATACTGCTTTAATGTTCATATCTTACCTGTACTATATGTTCTCTACTTGTTTAGTGGACAGAAAGAAGAAAGTCACAGCAGGTCTCAAGAAGAAAATTCTGGATTTGTACAAAGTGCAGCAAAATGAAATTGATTCAGAACTCTACATGATACAATTGGTCAAAAACGGCCAGGAAGAGCAGCAACAACTAACAAAAATCGAATATGAAAAAATATTTGAAAGTTCATGGTTTGGAAAGAATATCCGAACAGTACTGACAAAGGGAGAGGCTGGTATCGGCAAAACATTTCAAACAAGGTTGTTCATGGTGGACTGGGCAAAAGAAAAATCCAACAAAAACATAGATTACTTATTTCCACTCCATTTCAAAGAGCTGAATTCAAGAAGAGGCAAAGATCAGAGCTTGGAAGAACTGATTCATCATTTCTTCAAACAAGACAAACAAAAAGGAATTTTCAATGACAAGCGTGAAGTAACATTTGTCCTTGATGGCTTGGATGAATGTCAGCTTCCTCTTGACTTTGACAACAACGACAAGTTGACTGACCCCACAGCGAAAGGCTCAACAGATGCATTAGTGACAAATCTCATCCAAGGGAATTTACTTCCCTCTGCTCGTCTCTGGATCATCTCTCGACCTTCAGCAGTGGACAAGATTCCTCCGAAGTACATCGATAAAGCAACAGAATGTCAAGGTAAGATGCCAAGTGGACATTGAGAGTGCCATAGAATATATTTTCATAGTTCATAGTTTCAGAATAGACAGTATTTCATCGTGGTAGTATGTACAAGTGGATATGTTTAAGAGATTTTGAATATGTAGAATGTCTCAATGTCTTAGAAACTGAGCAGCACAAGTGCTTGCGGAGTGAATTTTGTGTTTTATGTTTAGGGTGTGTTTTTTTTTTCGTTATTATTGTTCCGTCATTCAATGCAATTTCAATGAAAGCTGTAACAAGATCTCAATTTTTATTTACTAGGTTAAAAGCATAGTATAGCACAGCTTGATTCAGGGTCTTTTTCAATACTATAGTGGCAGTTAGACATTTTACTGTGTCATTTGTCTAGCCCACATAGTTAACCAAGTGCTCATAATTATCATGTGTTCTTTTATTCATTCAGAGTCGGTAAAGCGGCGGCAGAAGCTGTCATCAAGCCTGAAGGCTAGGTTCAATAAAGAAATGTCTCATCCTGAAGACCCAACGCATCCCAACCAAAAAAACACAGAACACATTATAAAAGTGAAGAGAAGCGGTGAGGACAGTCGTGAACCTGCAGCAAGACAGACTGAGGTCAAAAAAGTAACACAGATCCCTGAAATCTTCAAAAATGGCAAAGATCAAGCAATCAGAGCTGTGCTTACCACTGGAGAAAGTGGCATTGGAAAATCCTTCCATGTACAGAAATTTACACGAGACTGGGCTAAGAGTAAGACTTCAGCTTCAATTCTAAGCTGGATGACAGACAAAATACTTGGAAGAAGCAACGATAATACAGAACTGATATTTCTATTCACCTTCCCTAAGTTAAATTGGATAAAAGATGAAAAAATCAGTTTTGTGGGACTTCTCAATCGTTTCTTTGAAGAAACCAAAGAATCTGTGATCTCCAACTATGAAGGGCTCAAAGTGCTGTTTGTCTTTGATGGCCTGGACATGTTTGAACGTCCTCTTGATTTTGCCAACAATGAGACTTTGACTCATATCAGACAGCCAGCCACAGTGGATGTGCTACTGACAAACCTCATCAAGGGGGATCTGCTTCCTTCTGCCCGAGTCTGGATAACCTCCAGACCTTCAGCTGCCACACAGATCTGTAGTGAATTTGTCAACAGGGTGACAGAGATACGAGGTAAGCTTATGGGTGTAGATGAAGGTTCATAAAGTAAAGTTAAGGGTGTGTTTATGCTAAGTATGTGAAGAGTTATGTAAATCAGTTATTCCTAAACTTGTTTTGAGCAGCCAAGAGCACAGCCATTTGAAGTTGGGTGGCACCAAATAACTTAGACACCTGAAAATGCATTATTCGATTTGAAGAGAGAAAACATGATCCACACTAACTACAGGAAATGACCCCTAAACACAAAGCTATGTGGGTGTTAACAGATAGATGATAAACATCTCATAGCCAGCAGTTACTCAGACATAGAAAGTTTAGCATAACCAAATGAACTGTGGTAAACTGGTGCTCATGTTCAACTATTTCATCATATGTTGTTAACTGGTATTAACAGCAGAGAAGGTAATTTACATGAAAAACATATTAGCCCATCATGCACAGCTACAGTTTACAGGGACTTATGAATTTGTTTTGACTGTCAGCAGTAAAATCTCTAACCTGGCAAAGCAATAGGTTGCTTATTTAAGTTGTCAAATAAATAAACTAGTTGTGCAATACAATATCTAATTCCTTTTGTGTTTTCCCATAGAGAAGCCCGATGTTGCAAGTCATCGAAGACTCAAATCTGATCTGAAGAATCAATTTCATCGTGTGTCTGAAGGGATCGATAAGCAGGGAAACTCTGCTCTTCTGAATGAGATCTACACTGATCTCTACATCATAGAGGGAGATAGTGAAGAGGTTAACAGTCAGCATGAGTCCAGGCAGGTTCAAGAGGCATTATTCAAACCAGTAAGACAAGAAACTTCCATTAAATACCATGATATCTTCAAACCTATTTCTGGACAAACTCAAGAAATCAGAACCGTGCTAACAAATGGAATAGCAGGCATTGGAAAAACAATTGCTTCACAGAAGTACATGTTGGACTGGGCAGAGGGTGTGGCCAACCAGCAGACATACTATACATTTCCTCTTCCTTTCCGGGAATTGAATTTGAGAAAAGAGGAAGATCACAGTTTAGAGGGACTTATTCATCAGTTCTTCCCAGTTATGATAACATCAGAAATATCTAACTATGACAAATACCAAATTCTGATTGTCCTGGATGGTCTGGATGAGTGTCGGCTTGATCTTAACTTCAAAGATGGTCCAATCTGGACAGATGTCAGAAAGCCAACCTCGGTGAACGTTCTCATGACAAACCTGATCCAGGGAAACCTGCTTTCCAGAGCTCAAATCTGGATCACTTCCAGACCTGCAGCATCCAATCATATCCCTTCTGAGAATGTACACCGGGTTACAGAGGTGCGAGGATTCAATGATTTGCAGAAGGAGGAGTACTTCAGAAAGAGATTCAGCGATGAAGACCTAACTGAGAAAATCATCTCACATGTCAAGAAATCAAGGAGTCTTTACATTATGTGCCACATCCCAGTCTTCTGTTGGATCACTGCAACAGTTCTGGGGGACATACTGAGCACAAACGAGCAACAAGAAGAAATGCCCAAAACTCTGACTGACATGTATGTACGGTTTCTTTTGTTACAATGCAGACAGGGTAATGTAAAGTATGACAGAGGTAAGACAGATGATGGATCTGAAATACCTGATACATCTGAGACAGATGGCACTTCTGAGAGCAATTCATGCTGGAATGCAGAAAACAAAGAAACCATTCTGTCTCTGGGAAAACTGGCTTTTGAAGAGCTTGAGAAAGGAAACCTGGTCTTCACTGAAGAAGACTTAGCACAGTGTGGCATTGATATCACAGCAACTGCAGTCTACTCTGGGTTATTTACAAAGATTTCAAGAGATGATCATGGGCTCTACAAGCAGAAGTTGTTCTGCTTTGTCCATCTGAGCATTCAGGAGTTTCTGGCTGCTGTTTATGTCTTTCTCACATTCAATAACGAAAGTGAAAATGTGCTTACCAAACCAGTCTCCACAGTTGCAGACCTTCCTGCATCTGACTTCTATAAAAGTGCAGTGGACAAGGCTTTAGATAGCGATAATGGAGACTGGGATTTGTTCGTCCGTTTCCTCCTTGGCCTTTCACTGGAGACCAATCAGAGACCTCTGCAAGAACTGCTGACACAGACAAGAAACTGCTCTGAGGCCAACAAGAAAACAATTGAGTACATCAAGGAGAAGCTCAGAGGAGAGCTCAACAATGCAGATAAAAACATCAATCTGTTCCACTGCCTGAATGAGCTGAACGACCATTCTCTTGTGGAGGAGATCAAAAAGTCCCTGCGCTCAGGAAGTCTTGATTATGAAAAGTTCACTCGTGCCCAGTGGTCAGCGCTGACTTTTGTCTTGCTGACATCAGATGAGAAGCTGGATGTGTTTGATCTAAAAAAGTACTTGAAATCAGAGCAGGTTCTTTTGGGGATGCTGCCGGTGGTCAAGGTCTCCAGAACTGCTTTGTAAGCATTTTTAATCATTTCTCATGCAAACATTATTTATCTTAATGTACAGATAGCAGCAAGTACAATCAAAGAGTGTGCAGAAGTTAGTAAAATTTTGCAGTTGAAAGGATCAAATAAGAAGCACATTTGAAAAACATGGCTGTCTGTTGGCCTCAAAGTCAAAGTATGTTAAAATATATTTTTAAACATTGGGTTAGTCATCTTCCAAATTGTTGAGTTAATACTTGTTACGTTTCTCTTTACAAGAAGCAAACAAAAACAATAACGCTGACAATCAATAAGGACAAAACTCATGCAGGATGTATGGCAGTCAAAAATAAGATTTATTTACAATGTTTTAATGAAATAAGTGAACAACAAACAAAGGTTTCAAAATGTGGGGGAAAGGAGGAACTGTGGGGGTTGTGCCAGCTAAAAGAAACAAAGTATAACAAAATAGGGCCTAGCTCAACGCTTTCTGTGCAGAAAGAGAAAGAAAACAAAAGGCCTGACTATCTTGTCTACAAAAGTAATGGAACAAAACATACAGTGGTGGCACCAACCCATAACCTCGTGGAGTAACAATTATTCACTACATGCATGCAAAATGTACAGGGTACCCCAGCCTTACCTCAGGTTATTTAATTATTTTCTGAAATTCTTATGTTCTACTTTTTTACTTCAAGACAGAATCCAATACAGATTATGAAGCTGGTTAAATTAAGTCTGTCCCTTTGACTGAATATTGTTGAAAATGTGTTGGGGGAAAAAACACAAAACCTTAATTTTTGTTTCGGAAATGCTCGTTTCAGAGGTACTCTGTTAATTGCAAGCAAACAAAGATCACCACTTCTTATATTTCTGAATGGTTTCCTTTTTTTATGCCTCTTTTCACAGGCTGAGTTGGTGTGACCTTTCTAAGGAAGCCTGCGCAGGTCTGGCCTCCTCAGTTCTCAGCTCCGGTTCCTCTAATCTGACAGAGCTGGACCTCAGTCATAATGACCTGATGGATTCAGGTGTGGAGTTGCTCTCTCATGGCCTCAAGAATGTGCACTGCAGACTGGAGATTGTCAAGTAAGTGTGTTTAACATTTAAATTTTATAGTGAATGGTAGGAAACCCACACACTATCAAAAGTAAGGGGTTTTCTTATATTAGACTTAAGTTTCTTTTTATCTTAAATGCAAAATGTACATTGTACAGTGCAGCAGTTGTTTTGGTCAAGGCACTACCTACAGTGTAAGCATATCTTCATTTAAAAACTGACAAAATTAGCCATGAAATTTTAAGCAATGTTACCTTAAAAATTTTGTTTTGTCTGACATTCCATCTACATTACAGTTCAATTCAAAGGGATTGACAGTGTGATTTCTATGTGAATTTGCATACAGGACTCATATAGTGATATTGATCTCAAACATACAGCCCAGCCCTGCCTCACTCTTACCATACCAAAACACAAGATTCGTGAATGTAGAAGGTGTTTTATTTAGCTTCCACATGCCTCTTTAACTAGTGTTTAACAGGCACTTCTGGGAAGGCCTGATGGATGTTGCTGCTGCTAACTGACTATACTGAGGGCTGGAACTCTGAGGGCTAAATACATGCTGAATGCTCTGAGCTGTTGGAAACTTGAATATGCACCATTTCCTTTGGAAATCATGAGGGATAAACCAGTATCAGATGAGGAAATCTTAATTTGGGGAGTCCTGTTGTTTTTGTGTTTTTGGCCTGCAGGCTGTCAGGTTGTCAGGTGACAGAGATTGGCTGTGCCTCACTGGCCTCAGCTCTGAAGTCAAGAGCCTCCAACCTGAAACAGCTGGATCTGAGCTACAATCACCCTGGAGAATCTGGAGTGAGGAAGCTGTCTGCAATAAAGGAGGACCCACATTTAAGCCTTGAGACACTCAGGTACAGTGAGGTGTTGGGATTCATTTAAACAATTAAATTCTCATGAATCATTTAGCTGATCCCTCTGTCTATAACAGCTTACAAAGATGGGACATCTGAGTTTACATGGCACATGCGGTCACGTTGTCCAACAAACTCAAGTGAAGGAATTCTTCAGAGCCTGAGCAAACTGCTCCAAACATGCTTGTTGTGAACATCCCCTCAGTGAATGAGGGGCCATGAGTTTATGTTTCTGTATCTGTATGTATGACACATATCTGCATTTTTTACAGTGTGGATCATGCTGGAGAGCACCGATTAAAGCCAGGGCTGAAGAAATGTAAGTTTCCTCCTGGAATTATTCTTAAACAGTTCAATAGCTTTGAGACAATAAGTTGATCTTTGAAAGGGTTCACTTTAAAATGTCGATCAAAAATGGCCAACCAAACTTCACTGGATCGTGTAAATTCAGATCTATATTTCTGCATTCAAACTACCATGTGTCATCATGCTTGTGAACTGATTGTCACGTTATAGCCAGTGCTGAATGCATTTTGCCAGCCTTCCTTTCATACATGTCTCCGAGTTCATTATGATGTTTGTTGTTTTTGTTTGTTTGTTTTCTCTGTACTTGGTGGTTGGTATCAAACCATACTACATGCAGTATGAGATAAAAGTTTTCAACCCTTGAGGGTTCTATCATTACTTAATTGCTATCCAACCTGTCTTTCAGTTTTAGGTGTTTATCTCAATTACACAAGTCTAATTTCCATTTCTTCTCAATGTTTTTTTTTTTTATCATCTCGCATCTGTCTTTTTTACGGAAGCCCTGAAAGGCAAGTCTTGTCTTTTTCCAAGTTATTTTCAATCGATCAGTTAAACCAGTGGCTAATGCACAGCATGTACTGACTTTTGCAACAAGAGATTTTAGATTCAGATCGTAGTCTATATTTAGTATAACTGTGATAACTAGAAGTGGTGTGCTCTGATTGAGTGGAGCTGCAACAACTTCTATCTATCTATCTATCTATATGATAATGTCTGATTACATGTAGATAGATAGATACATAGATGGAAGCAGCTTCACTCAATCAGAGTATGCCACTTGTAGTTATCACAATATAATGTCGACTACGATCTGAATCTAAAATCTCTTGTTGCAAAAGTACATGCTGTGCATGCTATGCATTAGCCCACTTGTTTAACTGAACGATTGAAAATACTTGGGAAAAAGACAAACGCCTCATAAAAATCATTACAAATAGGGTAATATGTTTTGGAAAATGAACTTTTCAAGCTATTATCATTCGCTGCTTGCGGCTGATTTTTGCAGGGCAGGTCACCCCAGTCTGGATGACGTGGCACACTGTCATTGGCGTAGCAGCTACGTCTTGATAAATTAGGTCATATAAACAACAAAGGCAAGACTTTCATTAATTTAGTTCGGCTTTTTTTGGCTTTATTCTTTTTTTTCCCTCCATAATAACTGGGGCAGTGCCCCTGAAAGGTAAGGTAAAAAAAAAATTGCAAGTTATCTCATATGTACGAGATAAACTCAGATAAACTTAGTAGTAAATTAAAAGCAAATGGCAAATTATGTCTTTTTCTCCCTATCAGATGGCGCTGATCTGATGCTTGATGAAAACACTGCAGGCAGGAGGCTGGTTCTGTCTGAAGGGAACAGGAAAGCAAAAAGTAAAGCAAATGTGGAGGAGGAGACTCCACATCCTGAGCACCAGGACAGGTTTAACAGATCTCAGGTGATTTGTAACGAAGGTCTGACCGGCCTGTGCTACTGGGAGGTGGAGTGGAGAGGAACAGTCGGCATTGGAGTGACATATAAAGGAGTCAATAGGAGAGGATGGGACAGGAGCTGTGGCCTGGGAAGCAATGAGATGTCATGGAGTCTGGTCTGCTCAAAGACAAAATACACTGCCTGGCATGAGACGCCCACTGATGTTCAAGTATCTGCCCCCTCCCAAAAAATAGCCTTGTTTCTTGACTGGGAAGGTGGTACTCTGGATTATTACAGTGTCTCCTCAGGAGAGTTGACCCTCATACACACCTTCCATGCCAAATTCACTGAGCCTGTCTACCCAGGCTTTTGGTTTAAGAAAGGCTCTGCGTTTCTGTGCCCCATAGAGTAAGTCTGTCTTTTATGAATAAAGTTGGAGTAAAAACAACAGTTACTATCATTTGCTGTTCCAGATTTGACACTATGGAAGTGTCAAATCCAAATCCAACCAAATGATAGTAATTGTTGTTTTTACTCTGATAGCAGCAGATGTGATCTGACATCTTCATTTTTAAATACACTCCTGTACCATGTTGAGTAATACTACTATATTGTCTTTCTTCGAAATCAATACACTGAGATATGCATCTGGAGAAAAAAAATGTGAGTGAAGTTTTTTTTTTTCCCCACCAGTTGTAAGTCATTGTATTAAGATAAAAGGGGGAGTAAGTGTCATTATTTTTTTAAGAAATAACTGTTTATATTTTGCCTTCTTGGCATTAAAATCATTCTGATACTTTGCACTGAAACCATTTTTACAGCCTGCCCCATAGCCAGAGGGCAAGTTGTTTTTGTGAGTTGATTTGAACTGCTGTATGAGTGTATTTTTATTTCTTGTTTAAATCTACTAAGTACTGACTTAAGGGCTGAGGGGTATTGTGTTATGTCTGTTATGTATTCTGCTATGTCATGGAAACCGACCTGTTTAGATACATAAAGCTTATTTTATTGAACTGAACACATTTAACATAGCCAGGGTTAGTAAAGGTACTGTCATAATGTGACCTTTTCATGCAGCTGATTACCTTCTCAAAACTACTAATGTGAAATACTCAACAGTAAGGTAATACAAGTAATTTTGAAATTTCAGCTATTGTCCACGCAGAACTCAATTAAACACATTTGTTCCAGTTTATTGACTTATTCATTGCTTCAGCAACCATGATTAGTCATCATGTGTAAAATTATGTTGTAAAGTTTTGTGTGATGTTTAAAATTGTCTCACATTTAACACACAATTTTATTCTCAAAATAATGCTCTTCACAGGAACTCTAATAGATTATTATTAGTGATTACAGGCCTTGATATTAGCAGTTAATGAAAATGCGGATACAAAATGTACATATAATGATGAGACAATACAATGTAAGTACACATACACAGTAACACATACAAATATATACTATTGTAGGGTTGGGCGATTATGACCTCAAATCAAAATCACTATTAATTGAACCTTTTACCTCGATTACGATTAATGAACACTTACACCCCCTCGGGCTAATTTTTTTTTTTTTTCAAATGAACAAACACAGATGTACTGTTTATGGTTATTTATTGAATATTTCAAATTTTCGATGATTCATTACCTGCTCATATTCGGTGATGTGATTGTGCTCCAAGTGTTGGAGTAGATTGGTGGTGTTCCCTTTGGTCGCTGAAACTGTTTTCCCGCAGAGTTTACATTTAACTTCTTTTTGCTCAATGTCTTCTTCACTGAAACCAAAATGTGTGCCTCTTTGATCTCCTCTAAATCATCTTCCCCAGTTCCTCTGTATTACGGATTGAGGAGTGAGGACTTCACCAAAAGTTCTTTCAAAGCCCGTATTTATTCTGCAAATGAGCTGATACCACAATGCATAATGCATCGCAATGCATTTTTGAAAATATTTGAAAACAAATGCAGGTGCAAAATAGATTACGCTTTTCAGACAGGCCTGTATGAAGAAAATTATCATGTAAACAAAAGACCATGTTAGCTTTATTCTGTTAGAGTATTAATTACACTTCCCTAGAAAAAAGGTCACAAAAGGTCACAAAAATGATAAATTTCACAATAAGCCAAATATATGTGCATGACCCAAACCTGATACTTAAGATTAATGTGAGATTTCCATTTATCAAAATTCCCTTTGCTTTACAAATCAACAAGCTTACTATATTTTATCAAGTCCACCTTAGACTGAAGGGATTTAGGACTGCTATGGTTACACAATGTAGCCAATGATTTTTCACACCAGTTTCCTCAGAATAATTTGGGAGCCAGTGTTAGCCTTCCCACAACTATTTGGTGTCCAAACCAAACACTGAGAAACAAAAGTCTACAGCAGGAACATTCTTATATAATTTCAGCTCAGATGGGAAATGTAGGTTCTTGCACTGAGGCCAGTGAACATATGAAAAGGGGATTTTAAACTGTAGTATCCGAAAAATGCATGAAAAAAAATCTTTCACTTTCTTTGAACCCAAGATCAGAATCCCATATTTGCACGCCCACACACACACACACACACACACTGATACACTTGAGCAGAATTCCACAGACTTTCAACCATATATCAAACACAAACAATGAACAGCACCTCTCAATTTATTTCGAGGCCGGCCTCTTTTTCACAGCCAAAGGTATGTACATGTCTTAGTGTGTGTGTGTGTGTGTGTGTGTGCCAGTGAACGCAGGCGGTAATGAATTATGCCCGTGAAGAGCGGGCCTGAATGAAATGTGGACAGAGAGAGAGGGAGAGAGAAGGGAGGAGAGAATGAATGTTGAAAGGAAATGTCAGGAACAATGTAGCCACCAGCACATCGAAGGCCTTTTTGCACAAGCCAGTTCATTGTTTTTATAAACCTAATTCTTGACCAAATCTTTGACCAAACCTCAAAGAGACTCACAATGAGACATTTAACCGCTTTACGGACGCGTTCTGGGCCCACATCTCTCTTCACAGCCATGGAGACCTTGGAAACAACAGTGTGCACTCCTCTTTCCTCTCTTTCATCCTTTCAGGATCTTTCCTGTTTCTGCTCCTTTCACTCTGTACCATTGATCTGTTGCTGCTAATTGACAACACATTCAGAGGGCCTCACAATTTGCTCTTTTTCGCCCTCTCTCTCTATGTCTCTTTTGCTCTGCCTATTTATTTTGATTAGAGAGCTCCTTGTCCAAACTCTGAGTGAATCAACGAGTGTTTGTGCAGGTTTGCTGAATGGAGACAAGAGGCTGTGTGTGTGTGTGTGTGTGTGTGTGTGTGTGTGTGTGTGTGTATGTGTGTGTATGTGTGTGTGTGTGTGTGTGTACGCGCGCGCATGCATGTGATGTGTATGTGTGAAAGTTGCTTTTAAACTGCAGTAAAACTGAAGTGAAATAACGTACACCTCTTCCTTCCAGCGTACACCAAATGTACATCTCAAGAAAACATTTCCATAATAAGTCCAGACAGATTACACGTGAATACTGATGAGTCTTTTGGGAGGAGTAACAAATGCAAGAACAGAAATGGAAACCGCTAAGTCACTGTTTAAAGTTCTTCTAGTCTGTAACGTTTCCATGGTAACTCAGCGGCAAACACCAGTTCAGCGCCATGAAAGCAGAGCCCTGATGCCGTATGAGCAGGGATTTCCTGTTCGCGGAACCCAGAAGCGACTCATCACCTCCAATCAGAAACCTGAGCTAACGGCCTCGGGGATCTCATTGGCTGAGCTCCATCACCAGTGAAACATTCTAGAATGTCTGCAGGGACCGGAACTCTGGGTGAGACATTGTAACACTCTAATAGAAACTTTTGATGTGATGATACGCACCGTCTGGCAGCCATAGTGGAAGACCTCATCTTTTAGGAACAGTCAGAGAGGAACAGATGAAGTCTGTTTTGTGTGTGAATGGAATAAGAAAATTGAGGCATGTGCTTCTCTTTGTTGTGCTTCTCTTCCATTTTGTAAAGGAGTGCTCTGCAGCCTCACCAAATCTGATTGGCTACTGCGTGTTCAGTGGATGCTTGTGTGTAATGCAGGCCCCAAAAAAGGTTTAGATGGTTTCAAGTTTTGACATAAATCAAAATGTGGATCATCTGTCTATAAAAAGATACACAGCCCATTATTCTTTCCATTGTCCATCAATATATCAGCCCCATAGAGAATACATTTACTCTGTTTGTGTGCCCCTAGGCACCAATAACTGAGAAGAGCTGATTGCATTTCTAAACATAAGTTGGCCTCTCAACAAAATTCATAGTGATTAATCAGCTTTGTGTTTACATCATGTCAGCGTGTAAGCTAGTAAATATTATCTAGGTACAGTAGTTAAATATTACTATCTTGTCAATACATATGATTTGAACATTAGCTATCGTATCTGGCAGAAGTTAGTGCTTGCATGTTATTACCTATATTGCTTTGCTAAATTAGCCATAATTAGTATTTAGTAATCTTTGAATTAAAGGGACCCTGCTGAAGCCATGAGGAATTGAATTAGAGAAAATTATGTAATATTGTGTTATGAAAATATATCATTCCTGTCAAACAAAATCTACATATCTTATCAAATAATGGTGATTTTCTTATAAACACAAATGCACTGATTGTTTGATTTTTATGTATTTATTAATTTATTTACTTATTTATTTATTTTTACAGTGGGTTCTCAAAAATTGAAGCTATATGTTTACCTAATAGCAGTAGAATGGATCATGGTCGATGCTTTCCCACATTAAGCGCATGTAATTATAGTATGGGTGTTTCAACCGGGAATCGCACCCCTAACCAAGCAGGGCTGGGTGCTGTACACTACACCCTGAGTTCTGCGGGACTACATTCTTTAAATGTCCACAGAGAGAGATGGCTACTCTGGCCTATGACCCATTATTTAAAGAAAGCAGGATTTAGTTCATGGTTTACGCTCCTATTTCCTTTCTCTCTCTAAGAAAACAACCAAGGCAGCCTACTGGTTCTCATAAAACCTCTTTATCTGAAGCTACTGGCGCCCCGGACCACTCAAACACAGTGCTTATCACAGGCACACTTATCATACACACATGCTGCTTAACACAGACACTTCATATACACACAAGCTTTGTCAGTCAAAGTACTGAATGTGTGTATTATAAACATATTCACACTTGTACCCATACTTTCTGAGTCAAATATACAATGGACACTATAAACATGTGGGATACATTTACACAGGATCAGATCCAAATCAGATTTTTTACCAGGAAGGTGTTTTGAGTAGTGAGTGCTGTCCAGTCTATTTGTCACACTGGCCTCATGTGCTTTGTCCTTCATATGTTTTACACTCACACGCCCATACTGTAAATAGACATGGTGTTGTTGACTGAGGAATGCTACAGAAAAAAAACAACTGCATATGTCAAAAAGAAATGAAAGGGAGGTAGATAGATAGATAGATAGATAGATAGATAGATAGATAAAAAGTGAGATAAAGCTAGTCTAATAAGATCACATCGTACCTAAAGTTTGATCAGAGCAAACTACAACTAAGGGATGTTGCTAGGGTCCATTCAACCAGTATTATCACTCAGATGAAAAAACTTTGAGAAATAATTATCCCATAAGGCAGTGTCGGCTTAACATTAGAGATGAAGTCACCACCCCAACAATAGGCGCACTTACAAGGTTTCACTGAATATGCACCCTATAATAAGCACATTCACAAATTTGCAGTTGGCTCACTTGGCTTTTCTTTCCAAATACACAGCAGCTACTAATCCCACTGACACACACACACGCACGCACGCACGCACGCACGCACGTCCTTAGCATGGTCTCCACCTCTTTCCACAGGGAGCCTAAATTACCAATGGGTAGCCAGTTTTCTTTGCTATACAATACATTTCTCCCACATCACAACCAGCGAAGGTCTAAAGTTTAAATGGTTCAACAGGGTAGTTATAAACATGCAAAAGCAGTCTCGCAACAGCAAAACAGAGTCAGAGTGAACGGCGCACCCGCGTGTGAAATATTATAGCCAATAATAAACCAAACAATAAATAAATGTCTTACCTGCTATTTGAAGACTCCAAACTTGTCAACTTCTGTGAGTAGCTCCCATGTCTGAGGATGCAGTGCTCTGCAGAATGCAACAAGATCCTGAGCTGACTTTTTTTGGAGAGGTCATCCAGCACCAGTGTAAGCTGCATATGGAGACGCCACTTGTAGATCTTATTCAACATGGAAAGTGTCCATCAGTTGCCTCAATAACAACGTCGTCTCTCAGGGCAAATCGGCGATCAAACCTTGGATGTTCACCAAGTCCAGAGCCTGACAGAACTCATACCGACCGACACAGGTGCTCTCCTACATGGGTCACGATGGCCTCGGTAAGCGGGCTGGTGTTTTGCTGGTCCGCGGTGGAAGGGAATCAAATCCCCTAACGACGCTGGTTGGCCGTTGGTCGCAGTGGAAGCTAGGTTCACAGGTAATGCTAGTTAGCTGCTCCGGCTCGCGCTCCTCTGTGTTAGCTAGCTGTGTGCGGCTAACGTTATTTTCTGCCGTGGAACATGTAACGTTAGTGCTATCTTCGGGCCAACTTAACTGTTGCGGGAAACTGAAGCTTGTTGGTTGCCGTCGGTTTGTTTCAGTACTAGCAGCACGTTCGTCGTCCAATGCCTTTAGTATTTTTGAATTTTGAATTTGAATTTTGAATTTTCTGGACGGAAAAAGTCTGACATAAGTTTCTGCGCTATTACATTCTGACAGATTTGAAACTACCGCTGGAAATGACGTATGACTCATGCGCTCACCAGAACTCCCATGATGCCAATAAAAAAATATAAGTCATTTACATACATTTACAGTATTTTATTATATCAAATATCTTGTATTAATGTAATCTTTATTTTCTTTATATTTATTAAAAATGAAACCGGGTGCAGCACCCCACTTATCGCATCCAATGAAGTTTTCACTGTAAAGCTCAGCTGTACAGAGGTAATTCTCTCAACACCATTTAAACAGGAAGAAGATGACTTTTCCTCTGTTTAGAAACTATGATAACAACGGGGTTCAAATTAGATTTTTTATTGGCAGCCATTGTGTAAATCTCCACCTAGACTCCCATGATATATAAACTAAATAGCACATATGTAACGACTTTTTTGGCACACATTCACAAATACATATTGCTATGGATCACACACACACACACACACACACACACACATCCCATCCCATTTATTTGTTTCCTTGTACACAAAACACAAGAGGAAAGGTGGGGCAAAGTATTGAAATACATCATTGCACAGACAAGGTGCTTTGGGTTTTGGCAGTGTGTGCATAATTACTGTGTGGGTGTGCGCGCTTCCATGTGTGTGTGTGTGTGTGCGTGTGTGTGGATGGGAAGGATCTTGGGTCAGCTGGGGGCGGTCAGTTGTTCCCAGGTGCCTGTAAAGGATTGGAGAGTCTAAATGTTTCCAGTGGAAAAATTTAACCTGTGAACTCTGTAGGAAAGTGCCTTTCATTCATCAGTAAGAAACTGGTCACACACACACACACACACACACACACATTAAGATACACACATGAGCTAGTCATCTGTCTATACATACATTAATAAGTACATATGGGAATACTAAATGCACACACAGGTTGCCATGATGATTCATGAGGAGATGGTGCTGTGGGTGACACCATTGTTTCCCCAAGGGCCGGACTGTGACCTTTGACCCCTCCAGTGGCAAAATAGTAGTTTAGCCCTCCCTCAGAGAGGTCACATCCATACAGTCATCTGTGTATCCTCTTCTTCTTTCACCTTGACTTTTTTTCCATCCATCGCTCCTCACCTTCCACTCACCTTTACTCTTTGCCTCCTCCCAATTTCCTCACGGCTTTTTCTTTTTTTTTTCCATCGGGCGTACTCAAAGACAACACATACCAAAGAGAGTTGACAAGAATTAGGAGCTTTGGGAATGTTTGTTCTTCTGTTTGTTGTCCAGAAGTGCAAAATCACTCATTTCAAAGTCTGATTTATGTAAACGCATGATTTCATAGTTATGATTTTGCCCATCTGCTTGAATCCAGGGACAGAAGACCAGGTCTCAGCACATTAAGGTGTAGTGCCTGTAAACACATGAGAGACACCATAATATTGTGCCACCCTGGTTCACATGGCTACATATCATCTTGAAATAAAAGTATAACTTCTTGCCCACAGGAGTTGCCTGTGTTTTGTTGTCTGAGGTTTTATTACAAATAAAATAAAATAAAATAAAAAGCAGATGTAGCATGTATACTGAAGGCTTGAAACCACAAGATGATATTCTCATTAAAAAGGCTTTGACTAGATTTACAGGAGAGCCAAAACTCATATCACTTTCTCATTAATACCACTTTAAAGATTGCAGATTAACTCATTATTGGCCAGTCTTCCCGAATGGAGCTTTCGGTAATGAATAGATCTCATCCAGAGCTTAAATATAATCTAAAGAATTAAATAAAGTCCATTTTTGTTTACAGGGTTTGTTGCTGTGGCAAGAAAGGGAAATTAAGGATTCTAATGAGAACAAGGGGGCTTGCTTAATTCTTAATTATTTTATCCTCTTACTCTCTTCCCCCTTCAGTTAAACAGTAAATGACTTGCATTTATACAGCGTTTTTTTTTTTCTACTTCCTCCCTTTTTGACCCCTTAGTCTTTTTCTAACCCTCTTTCCTCCCCCTAATCTCCCCCTAATTTGTAATTAAGTCATTGGTCCTCTGTTTCCCATATCAGTATCCACCTTAAACACACACATACACACACACACACACACACACACAAAGGCAGACCTGACCCAATCCCTCCAGGCGATGTTTCTGTTCCCTATCAGTCTGAGCCAAATATTAAGTCTACATGCACAGATCGCCAGCCAAGCGCCGTCTCATATCTAATCTCCAATAACCATTAACAGCTGAAACCTGCTTAGGCGCAGTAATTAGGGAGACAGAGGAAGTTCTGACAGAGGGGAGAGGGGGAGGGAGAAGAGGGGAGGGGTGAGAGAAAGAGAGAAAGAAAGTTTTCTCCTTCCAGCTCCATCCTCACCCCTCGTTCCCTCGTTCCCATTACCAGCCCATCCTCTGTGTCTCCTCTCCAGCAGGACTGAAAGATCATTAATGAAATGTAGACTAGATAAATAATCGCTCCTTTCTGTAATTACACTCAGTCCTCCCAAAAAAAAAGGGCAAAAATATACACACACCTACACACACACACGTGCGTGCTTCTATTTGTGGTTCTGGTCATGTACTTCTCAGAGATTGTGTTACCGCTTTAGGATCTCAAACCCTGACACATGTACACGCACGCACGCGCGCGCACACACACACACATTTATACTCAGTTGTGCACACTATACACTCTATTATTCATGCACATAGAGGCTTCTACACACCACAGACCTGAGCCCTCGCTGTCACCACCTAAACTCTTACTAAATACTCAGCTGTTGAAAGTAAATGTCAGTTATGCGTGGCGTCAAACTATTCCCACTTTTTTCTTCTTACAGTCCAAACTCCTTCCTGTGTCCACTTGTTATTTTGTTCTTCTCTTCTCTTCTCTGTCTTTTAAGTCTTGTTCTTAAAAGTACAAGACTAAAAAATCTAATTCTTACCTCACTGTGTCCTTGCATTTTATTGTGCATATTAATGGGAACTCATAACCATTTGTTGCTCTCTCCAACTCATTAGCATTTGTCGTTTTTGCCTCTTTCCTTTCTTTCCTATTGATTTAATTTTTATCTTTTTTTAATCCACCTTATTTTACTTGAGACACTTGTACCTCACTGCCTCATTGAGATTTATTGAATGCAAAGCACTGAATGCAAACAAGAAACACTATTTTAGAAAAAGCTTTTATAAAAAATAGTTAAATGATAGTTAAATATATAAATACTAATAATATGTTATTATTGGTGTCTTCTGCCTCCTCATATAGTAGTTTGACTTTGAATTAACTATGTATTTATGTTTATTGTGCATGTACATGCATTTGTGCTTTTTTCTTTTATGTATGCAGTTTTATAACTTGTATGTTTTGACATGATGATATACTCTTGGCCAAGTCTCACCTCAAAGTGACCACTGTATAATATTGTATAAAACATACGTAGTATAGTATAAAAGATACGAAGTGGAGTGGTGGAATGAAAGAGAAGAATGAAGAGGAACAGTGACAAAAATAGAAAACAGAAGAGAGAGGAACAGATCTACATGTAGAGATAGTGCGTGCTCAGCAGGGATTGTGAATTTGTCACCATACATTTCATCATGTAAAGTAATGATGCTCTTGAAAGCTCTTCTTATTGTGAGAGGCCTGGCCCACTTTTCCCCCAGTAAGGGTGTGAAAAATAGCCGACCCCACTACTTAACACTAATGGACTCATCCATTACAGTCTTGTGAAAACACAGACTAAAGTGGTGGAGCATTAGCAACAGGGCTCTGCTTAAGTGTGTGCATGTGCATGTGTGTATATGTGTGTGTGTGTGTGTATGTGTGTGTGTGACCAGTAACCAACTGTCATAATGATGGATGAGCGTGTGGATGTGTGTGCATGCCTGCACACCTGTGTGTATGTGCAGTTATTCAAGTTGTGTGTGTGTGTGTGTGTGTGTGTGTGTGTGTGTTGTGGTATATAATGCGTTGTAGAGAGATGAATGTGACTAGAGTTGTCCAGTTGTTTCCTGTGTTAATAAGCCAGAATGATTGTGGAAGGTGAACATGGTGCTGCTAGACTCACAACATCAATCTGTAGAGTCCTGCTCCGCCTGCATGCGCACACACACACACACACACACACAGACTTATGTTTTTATATTTGTTCAGCAGCTCTTCACTCCCTCAACAACAATCACTGCTGACGAGCACTTGAGCAAGGCACTTAGATCTGTTGTTGTACTGCAAAGCTCCTATGAGTGTGAAGCTGTGTGAGTCAGTGCTGTAAAAAGCAGACAAATCTTTTACCTTAGTTAAAGTAGCAATAGCATAATGAAAATATACTCCAGTAAAATTCAAGATTTCCCTCTGAAATAGCAGGTATAAAGTGTCATGGAATGGAAGTGAAGTGCCAATACCTCAAAGCTGTACTTAAGTACTTCAGTAAATGTACTTCATTTCTCTCCACTTCTGGTGAGACTGAAGTAGGGCATTGTTGAAAAATTCAGTACACACTCAAAAACCTCAGAATACCTTCCTTAGATGATTAAAGGTTATAAAGCATATTCTAAAAAAAAAAACAACAAAAAAAAAAACAAAAGTGCGAATGCAGGAGAGGCAGAGATACCAATTTCTCCACTGACAGCAGCTCCATTGACCAGAATGCAATGCAGCAAAAAAAAAAAAATGTTTTGAGTCAGGGGAGCTCTGGAAAAACTCTTGCTCCAGTACTACTATCATTATTTCTGTCTATATTCACAAATACAGAGCGGAAAGCTACAAGTTCACAAGTTCAGTTCTCTGGGGTTTTGTTGTAGGGAATTCTGGGAAATATAGGAAATCACTTGAGTAGAATTAGAAGAGACAGGCTGGACACTTCATCACAAAATGACTCCTTGAACGCACGCCTAATCTTAAACTGTACCCTTATGTTAATCTAACTTTGACTCTGGGAAAACTCCACATAATTAAAATAGTGAAACACACACACACACACACACACACACACACACACACACACACAGGCCATCACAAAAAAGCAAACTGCTACACCTTCTCAAACCTTTCACAAACCTGCAGACATCTCATGTAATGAACACAAATATTTGCTATCAATGTTGCACAAGGGTGAACAAGCC
>OMLF01056368.1:10761-29661 GCA_900302615.1 Holocentrus rufus | reverse complement strand
AACAACCCACCCCCCCCCCCCACCCCTCTCTCTCTTTCCCCCCGTGTCTCTCAGGTCAGGTCCTGGACAGCAGGACTCAGTCACCATGGCGACTGTCTTTTCTGATTGAACTCTTCTGGGAAGTGGTGGATTTCTTCGGCCTGTAGTAAGTCAGCCAGCATATTTCTGCATGCTTTTCTCTGCAATCCCACTTTTGACATTTGGTGAATCAGCAATTCGTTGCACCACATGCAGGGAAAAGTAATAACATTTCTGTGTTTACCACCTGACACTGCTGTCTAATCTGTTCATATTTGTCGTCTTTCAGTTTCCAGACACTGGTGAACCGCTGGTAAGTTTCCTGAGGCAGATTTGTTTTTTTGCTGGCACACTAAATTTACCCAGTGACTGCTGACAGGGAGCGAGTGCCCCTCCTGCAGATGTACAGTAGATCTCTGTGGAAGATGTGACTCACTTCACTCAGAACAGCTGGTTTAAAATATAAATCATTACTTATACTTGTTGTTTTTATATGGCAAGAATGCCTCCTCATGATAGTTATTTCATCACGCCTGTCACTTTCTTTATTCATTCTAACTAATCTCTCTCTTTCTGTGTCCAATATTCCCTTATCTCCTTCTTCCCTTCTACTTCACCCGCTCTCTTGTCTCCCTCTACTCCCAACACTGTATTATTGCCATGTCTTTGCCCGCTGCAGTCCTAGAGATCGCCGTAACCGCAGAAGGCAGTTGAGCTGGATAAGACACAGAGGAGGCCCTGATCCTCCATCAGGAGGATGAGGACGGTGAGGAAAGCTATTCTGATAAAATGAATGGGTCACCAGGTGCTGAATAACAGCGTTAACTTTTAGATTATTATGTTAATTGTGCTGCGTTTAGGACTGAACAGTTAATCAGAATAGTATCAAATTCACAAGCACAATATCCACATTGCAGGAGCTGCAGTTGTTTTAATAAAGGTAAAATTGTGACAAAACTGCAATGCTTTATGGGATGTGTAGTTCATTCTCTCTAAAACCTATAGAGCATACACTCTTGTGTATGCTTGCTTATAAGGTCATGGTTCATCTTGTAGCTAGCTGAATCAGTGTAGGCCCTGAAATTTATGTTCTGATGATCATGGATTCCTAAATTTAAATGGCTGATGCCCTTCTGTCTCTGCAGGTAAACGCCTGCACATCCAGTGTAGGCGTGGGGCGAGGCACAGTGTCACTTTCCTCATATCTTTAACAGTGGTGATGTCGCAGTGCTGAAGCCCCTCTTCATCGGCTGCTGCTGCCACAAACAGAATTTTGACGCCTCCCTGGGAATTCCTACATGCAGGGACCAGGACGGCTGATTCAGCAGCCGCCCGCATCGCTTCCTCCCCTCTTCCTGCTGCTGAACCCATCATATCACACCATTATCTCTCCTTCTTTTCCTTTCTCGCACCACAAGCCAAGTTGTAACACTGGCTCATGTCACATAACATGCTCTCCCGCTCATTCATATACTATAAAGATTTATGATACCATATCCTGGCTCTGTAGGTTTTAGATGCTGTCAGATGCAAAAGTCCCTAAAGGTCCAACAGAATCAGACGGTACTGAATGTGTTTATATTCATATAGAGATGTACTCCCAACGTCTCTGCTAATCGAAACTACCAAACCCATGTTGGCTACATAATGGACTTTTACAGATGTGTCAGGTTACTGACTTTGTTTTGTATCGTTCAGTTAGATTAAAGACTTGCGCTGTCAACATGTTAATATACAGTGTGTGTGTCTAGTGTTATGTTATCTGACACTTCCATAATACAAGGCCTTTTGTGTGTCTGTCTGCACTTCTGTTACATTCCAAAAAATGAATAATTTTTTGTATTGCCTTCCACTACTGCTTAGATTAAATGTATGACCTCCCATCAGATTGCGATTGGAATATGTTGTTTATTATACATCAGTGACCAGTACACAAACCTGAAACAATGAAATGAAAACAATATCACAAGGATTTTATCGGCGTTGGTACTTCGCAATTTGTTTGCAAATTATAATAAGAAGGAAAGAGTTTTTTTTTCTTTTTTTTCTTGTTTTTTCTTCTTCCTTCCCCAAGGTTGTGACCGGAAGTGGTCACTGGGTAGACCCCAAAGTCTGCCTGATGCTAGCGGTAGTGACACTACAGCACAACTCTAAATGTAAGTAGAACACACATTAACAACGATACTCTGGCTCGTATATAATCGGGTCATATTTAAACTCTATTAGCTTTTTGTGTATTTGAATTTCGTGGGTGCGAACGAACCTACCGGCTTGCTAACCTGCTAGCTTGCCTGTGTTTTCTTTACGTTAACGTTACCGCAGAGGTTTGTGTCCAGCTAGCTTACAGCTTGCCACAGCTTTGATGTAACGAAAACTCAGGGTGTCTGCAAGTCTCAACAAAATTTTCTATACATATTAAAGTCCTTAAATAGTATTAAATTGAAATCATTGAGGTCTCAGTTGTCATATCATTGAGGTCATAAATGTGTGATGCACTTTCATTTATCCATCTGTTTGTATAAGCTTCATAAGCTTATTGTGTGATGTATTGTTACTGACCATTTCAGGCTACTTTACACACAAAACCTCCAAAAAGTACAATTTTTCAGTCCATGACATTATTCGTTTCTTTCCAAAAATACCAGGTAAATTTGACCTGCCTAAAATCATACTACAATATTGATTTAAAATGTATTGCCCACTAACATTGATTTAAGATTTGAGATATCAGTTGACACAGACAAAAACAAAATTATTTCACTCCTTTTGTGTTATTAATTCATTTCCAAGTTGCCATTCTCCATACTGTTTCTAAAATACATCTGTTTCTTCATGTCAAGATTTTATGCATCAGAATCAACATTCCTGATGTAGAAAACCTGAAGCTGTTGCTGATCCATATTGTTTTCATACTGACCTGCTGCACTTGTCAGGAAAATGCCTACTGTAGATTAATCCAACCCACTTTATACTCACATATACATACTTGTAGAGAGAAAACAAAAAATCTTTGTGTTTACTTGTCCCAAGTGTCTTGGGGGAAAGTCCTGGTTAGTTTTATTAAAATAGCACCTTGTAATTTAACCAAAGAGAAATATAAAGTATAGTTTTATAGTGACAGTTTATAAAATCATCTAGTTAATAATCATAACCACTGACCATATTCCTACCTAAAACTTACCTCTGCACTTGACAAAACATAGAAAGTACTTACTTATATTCTTAACTGCAATGCTTACATGAATAAGAAAAAAAAATTTCTTAAACGTTGCTAAAACTTATCTTTTAAAGGTTGTAAAAAAGCATTACATTTAACTCTGTCATACCTCCAGACACCCTGAAAATGCTATACTATATCACTGTATGGTTAATAACCACACAATAACAATAGTGTAAATTTTTTTCTTTTCAACTAGACACCAATGAAGCCAGGACACATCTGGTCAACTTTCTGGCACTGGGTCTGCTTGGGAAGGACAATAGGACCTGTATGCCTTTATCTTTGTGCCTGAGAGGACAAAATAACGGAAATGCCACAAGATAAAAGATTTGAAGTAACTACTTGACTTTTACGGAAGCAGGAGGGAGTTATTTGTCAATCAGCATTATCTGTCAGGTTCAAAAGAGGCCTGACAATCAGAACTTTTAAGTGGTCAAAGCAGCATGAGTGAACTAACAGAGTTTGAAAGAGGCCAAATAGTCGGTGCACGACTTGCAGGTGCATCAGTCACAAAAACTGCACAGTTGTTGAATGTGTCAAGGGGAACAGTGTCCAAAGTCATGACTGCGTATGACAAACATGGACAGACTGCATCAGCCAAGAAGAACAGCGGGCGCAAGTCAAAACTCACTGAAAAGGACAGACAGACACTTATCGAGATAGTTGATAAACACCCTGAAACTACAGCCTCAAAAATTACCACAGAGTTGAACAGACACCTCTCTGGCACGGTGTCAACAAAAACTGTACGGCGAGAGCTTCACAGAGCTGGTATTTATGGCAGAGCTGCCAATCGGAAACCCGCATCTGAGGCCAACACACAAAAACCCAGTGAAGACAGCGGAAAAGTGGAACTTCAGACCAATGGACAAGAGTAACATGGTCTGATGTGCTGTGTGTCTCTTGTTACCACACGTGGACACATTCATGTTTGGGAAAAAGCCACAGGATGCCTTCAATCCACAATGTCTATTGCCAACTGTTATTTCTAGACTTTTTCCCAAGCTTTGTCATTTTTTTGTGGGTTATGAACTTTAGTTTACTTTAGTTCAGTATATACTGTGGAAAACTGGGCTAAATAGTCCAGTCTATCCAAACTGTTTAAACCATTATATGTCTAATAAAGTCTTTTTGCACACACCTTAACCTGTCTGTGCATCATGTGGCTGTCTGCTGTTTTTATTAACTGCATCCTGGGCAAAACTCTGGATGATATGTATATATTGCACTTAATTTGTAAATAAAATAGTTGGCTATCTACACTGTTTATTACCACAGAAGCAAACATCTGAAACATATGTCTATACTGGTTCTGGTTCTTTGGGTCAGTAAGTTGCTCCAGTGATTGTGTGAACACTTAATATATTAATGTAGTAACTCATAGTTTTCAGTTATGATTCTGGTTTCATTAAAGAGAATTGAAAGTGCAAAGAATTGTGGTTTAAATTCTGTGCAAGTTATTCAGATAATTAGGTAGATAGATTCAGTTGTCTAAACATTTTAAACCATTTTTTCATGTTGTGGTATATAACACCTGACACTTGTGGCTGTGGGCCTTTTTGACGAGATTAATATTGGCATTGAATAATAATTTTTATTTTTAACTATTATGCATTATTAATTATGAATTGCATTATTTTAGTTATTCATATTTATTTAGATTATCATGACAAAGCACCATTAACTGTTGCCTTTATTCCCAAGTGATCAGCAGGGCCAAAATTCACAAAGGTGGAGTTAGTAGGCTAATATATTTTTATTTGATGGAACAAAGCATAGTTCATCATATCACAGTTGTTAGGCAGGTTAGCAGGCTTTATTTTATTTATTTATTTTTGTATTTCTTGAAAACTCCTTTAATAATTTTCAGAATGATTTTAACAACACACCAAAACTGAAGCTAACTTAAAGCAGGCTTTACACAGGCATGGTACAGCCTACATCCAAGGAGGTTGTATAGATGAAACTAGAAGCAGCTTCAGCTACATGCAACCATGTTTTTTGGGTTTTTTTCCCCCTCATTTCCAGCCAAAGAAATTGACTGCGTTCAGTTGCATCCAAGTTCAATTCATTTTCCATGTTTCCAACAAAATGAGTGTTTAGAGCACATAACTGAACTGTACTGAACTTCAATGGACCATTCAAGTTTTGTGGTTCAGACTGAGTTTGGTGACAGCAAAGATTTCGTCAGACTTTGACACCTGCGCACGACAGCGTGACGTGTACACCGAAACCGGAAATACAGCGCTAATAATAAACAACAGCAGCAGCGAAGGAACGCTCCTGCTAAAGATGGTGTACGTATCTAATGGTGAGTACTGTTCCTGTAGTTTTAAACTGTCGTGCGATCTCCAGGCGTAACTGTGCTGAAATCCTTGTTCGTTTCCAGTAAAAACAAAAAAGCCAGACTGTGTCAGACTAGCGGCGCTGTAGTGTTTTTAACAAGCCTGGTTAACGTAAGTAGGCTAACATTAGCTAAAGCTTGTTAGCCAGCCACACTGTCTCTATAGCAACAATTAGTGGAAAAACAAGACACCCACCGACAGTCTATCTGTATATCCTGTTTGCCTAGCTTAGATTGTTATGTCGGAGTAACGTTTCACTTCAGTCGAAAATCATGGTGATGGTCAACACAAATGTTGACAATCTCATATTAAACTGCCTGCTGCCGTAGCCATTTGCTGTCAAGCACTGATTGGCTAACACCTCTAAAAAGATGGCGTCATCAGGAGACTACAGCTGGACAGGCTATGTAAAATGATGGGACATGTGTACACACCTGGTTTTGTTGAAATGATTTGACATCATAGATTCTCTCCTCCACCCTCCTGTCCCTCAGGTCAGGTCCTGGACAGCAGGTCACAGTCGCCATGGCGACTGTCCTTCCTAGTCGAACTGTTCTGGGGAGCAGTGGAGTTCATCGGCCTGTTGTAAGCCAACCAAAATATTCCCTTTTACATAAAGTCAGTAAGGTCCTTCAGCCGAGGAGTGTGTCTTATGAACAAATTTTCTGTATGATTTTCTGGTGTTGCTATTAAAACTAGACCTTTTACCAATGTATTCTGTTGTAGTTTAATAGCTATCTGAAGGGATCTTAATATGCCCAACAGTGTTGGAGTCATAACTCAAAAAATTAACCATCTACCTATAACTTGTTACTTGTTTTAAAAGCATTATTTTTTTTTTTTATTCATGTCATGCGATATGCTCCTTAAGAGCAGTAATTGTCACACTACTTTTCTTTTTTCACTCCTAAAATAAGTTTGCATCCTATAACTTTAAAAATCAGTGTAACTCAACAAACTACAACAAAGACTAATTGAGGCTGGGGTGGGGATTGTTATTTTACCATGCCTTTTAATAAGTGATCTGTAGTCTGATGTGTAGAGGGTGTGTTAACATGTGTCAACTTATTTTTTGTTTAAATCTTATCACTAAAGTTGAAATGAATCAAAATTGACAACACATGCTACAGGGAAAATACTTTTGCTGTGGTACCACGCGACACTGCTGTTTAATCTGTTCATCTCTCAGTTTTCAGTCAATTATTAAGCCGGACATGACCAAGGATGGAAAATCTGGTCTGACACGCTTCAGTGATGGCAGAGGGTACGTTTCCTGAGGCAGATGGGTTTCTTTACTGTCACACACTTGTAGGGAAACTAAAACCGCACACAAAAGGGAAACTAAACAGTTCTCTCTGAGTATTTGCAGGATGCAGCTAACCTGCCAGCGATGCTACCAGCTTGTCATAACACTTTTCACATAGATAAAGCACATGTTCATGTTTCTGAGTGATTTGGTTCACAGAGTACCTGAAAATAGGTGCTTTGGATGGTAACAGAGGTCTTAATTTCATGCACACTGAACTCTCTTTCTCCGTCCACCTCCCCTGTCTCCTTTCTAACTTCTATTTCACATGCATCCTTGTCTTTCTCTACCCAAACTGCCAAATTATTCCCTCTCTTCTTTCCCCTCTGCAGTCCTCCAGGTCCCCCTGGTGGCAGAAGACGGATGGGCAGGATAAACCACGGTGGAGGCCCCAATTCTCCACCCATGGGAGGAGGATGAGGAAGGTAAGGAACGCTTTTTTCCCTTTCTTGAATTTTGATTCTCTCAGTGCATCATTTTTCCATGATGTTACATATTAACCCAGAACTGATGACTCACCATTCTCTCTAAAACCTGTTAAGCACACGGTCTTGTACCTTTGCTTTTGTGGCTTTTTTCAAACTTTTTGTGAATCCGTTTTTATAAGGTCATGGTTCATCTTGTAGCTAGTTGAGTTCAGGTCCTAAAATTTATATTCTGATGATTGTGGATTCCTGTTAGAGAAATGACCGATGCCCTTCTGTCTCTGCAGGTAAACGCCTGCACATCCAGTGTAGGCGTGGGCTGAGGCACAGTGTCAGTTTCCTCAGCGATGATGATGTCACAGTGCTGAAGCCCCTCTTCATCGGCTGCCGCTGTCACAAGCAGATTTTTGACGCCTCCCTGGGAATTCCTACATGTAGGGGCCAGGACGGCCGATTCAGCAGCCGCCCGCATCACTTCCTCCCTTCTTCCCGCTTCTGACTCCTCCCCCTCCCCCGTCATAACGGTCTCTCGTAGGGATGTGTGTCACGTCGCTGACATCCCTGCTAGATACGGTGAAGTTAGTGTTTGTTTTGTATCCTTCTGTTTAATTAAAGATTTGCGTTGTCAAAACATGTTGATGTACAGTGTGAATTATTTCTATATTGTTACAGGAGGATGACAATTTCATAATACAAGTTGTGTCTGTCTACAGTTCTCTTAGATTAGAAAAGTTTAATTGCTTTTGTATGGCCTTCCACTACTGCTCAAATTCAATGTGTAACTTTTAATCCCATTTAAATATACAGTATTAAATCAGGTATTTGAAGCAAGGCGGGAAAGTTAACAGATTGAGGCAACCTATTTAAACTGAACATGCTGCAGAATTCACGCTAATTTGTGTATCATTCAGTGTGGCTTGGTAAAATGAAATGTAACCACTATGTACACAAATGTCATGGATTTATTTACACACTTAAACATCCATGGAAGAAGCACAGTAATATTCACAGAATATTAGCATGCGATCAGCAACCCCTTGCCCCTTCAAGATTGTTCAAAAAAAAAAAAAAACACTGACTGAGTTTTTGACTCGAGCTCTTGCTACAGTCCTTGACTTTGAACTTAGTCCTCAACTAAAATTCAGCTTATCATCCAAGCAAAGGCCCTTAGATGACTGCTAACTTCAATAACAGAGCAAAGTGAGTTTCACTTTTATGCCTGCAGTGAGTTCGTAGAGGGTTGGTATCACGTCTTTCAAACTATGGAAGTTTCATTTAAAATGAAACTCATTTTGCTGCTCCAAGTTTATTCCAGAAGCTCTTTTCCCGAGTCTCTGCCCTTTCTTCCACAGAAACAGTTCGGAGGATGACAGAAATAACATGCTTGCTCTCAGCGAGTTTCTCCTAATTTCCAGTAAAATGAGAATAGTTTCACCAGACGAAGGCAGCTCTCTCGCGGAGCATTCGGACACCAAATCGTTGCCACTCTCTCTGGTGGATCCACATCTCCTGGGTCGTGTCGAGACACGCCAGCACAGCTCCTCCTTTCCATGATATCAGGCGAGGGTCCATGTCCTACAGTACAGGCCCACTAACGTTAATATACTTAACAGATGTGACTGCAAGTTAAGACCACACTTTGTATAACCTCTGTCACTTCCTGTTGTTAAAAGGATGCTTCTGCTGGGTTTTTTTTTCAAGAACAAGAACAGGGATAACAAAGAATATGCAACATGCATTCTGACATGATAAGCTACTGTGAAGTTGAAACGATGTGGTTAGAAACTGTTTGCATAAGTCGGAGTGGAATGTTTTTTACTTGCACAGTAAAAACTTAAACGGAGGTTACTTTGTGACATAAAGTCTTCCATTATATTTCCTGTGAAATCATGCTGCAACATGCAGTTTCAAGGCAGCTAATATTCTCAGAAATTATCTTGTTTGTTTATGGTAATGTGTAAAAATGACAGCGATAAAGATGTACTGCTGCATGTAGCACATTTAAAACTGTGTGAACCAATATTGTGCATGACTATGTCCATACCACATGCATTCTGTACTAAACTATGTATAAATTTAGGTTCACATTTCCAATCCACTCATCCCATGTGCAGCTTGATAAAGGTTTCAGGTCAAACATGGCACTTGTTTTGCTGTATTGAACATACACACACTGAAAGTACCACCAGTATTGCCATCCTATTCTGAGACCATGCACTGCGTATCCCAGGTTACCTTTGGCCGTGTGATGACTTCCACGTTGTCTACCAGCCTTCTGAAGGAGGGCGGCATCTTGTTGATGATGCGGTGCAGCAGGAACTCCTGGGCACCGTGGAACAAAAGCCCTCCTCCCACCACCAGGATGGAGCTGTACATCTTTCGTTTGGTTTCATCTGATGCTGTCAACAAATTTTAAAAAATTATATTAAAAAAAAAAAAACAGGAAATCCAACTGATCCACAGACCCCCCATGCTCCCTCCCATCCTCCGTCTCTCCTTACCACAGCAGTCGATGCTGTGCAGGATGGCTTTATCCAGGCCGAGTGCCTTGCTCTCAAACTGGCTCATGATGGCCGTCTTCCTGGAGAGCAGTGCAGAGGGGGGGTCGTCCACCTCTCCTGCCCCCATCAGGCACTCGCCCTGAGCGGGTCCCAGCTCCATGTCCAACTGGCTGCCTCCACCAATGCCGCCACCGCCGCCCCTGGGTAGGTCAGAGGAGTCCCCGATCCCTCCCTGACCGCTCATCTCGCCCTCCAAACCTCCTCCTGGTCTGGACAGGGCCTTCCGGTCTGCAGCGGATTTGGAGGACTGATCAAGAAAGAGGAAGAGGAGAGAGGAGAGGGAGTGAGAAAAAGACAGGGAAGGTTGGCATTATGGTTTGTGTTTGCTGCTTCTATTACAATTAATTTTTCCTTTGATTTGTCTTGGAGTGCCAGAAAGCAGCTGCCTGATAAGAGGCTGAGTGTGTGTGTGTGTGTGTGTGTGTGTGTGAGTGTGTGTGTGTGTGTTACCTGGTCCTGTTTGCTCTGTGTGCCCAGCAGGTAGTGTTCATCATGAGGGTCCTCAGGGTCTCCTTGGGAGCGGTACTGAAGTGATGTCATCTTCTGACCCACGATGCCGAACGTGGTCGGGTAGAAAAGACCCATGGGTGCCTGAAATAAAACACACACACACACACACACACACAAACAGAAATGAAAAATTTGCCTTGGAAACACAGACAGACCAAGGAATATCTTACAGCATCTTTTGCTCTCAGCAATACAATCATGAACAAACTCATTTTTACAGTACATACTACATACCTGTAACTTCTCATCCCCTAGTCGAACCTGGTAGAGTAAAGCAGGGGCTTCTGGGAAACGTGTGCGGAACTCATGATCTTGTAGTCCTGATATGTCCTGGTGAGAACCAGGGGAAGAGAGGGGACGAAGAAATTATTTGAATGAGTGCAATTTTCCTTTAATTCCTTTCTTGAAAACAAACTGTCGTTATTTACAACAGGTCCAAAAGGTGCCACTGCTCTCTGAAACTGATGAAGGAGCAAGACAGCATTCTCCAGTGCACACACACACACACACACACACACCTGATCTAAGTGGCAGAAGGTCTCTTTGAGATGCTGCAGAAGTTGGCAGTCCAGTCTGTTGGACAGCTGACATTCTCTGTAAGGAAAGCCTGCCCTCTGCAGGAGCCAGAAGAAACTGCGGGTCACGTCCGAGCCGCCGTACGCCAAACACAACCTGCAGAGACGGAAAGACAAACAGATGACATCACACAAATGCATGACATCTCATAAAACGCATGGTGTCGAGGTGAATCCGCTGTGTCAATATTTTGATCAAATTGAATGTCAGTATGTTTTTCTCTCATTTTCCATTTGTGAAATGTTGAAAACAATTGCTGGTTTCATTAGTAAAATAGATCTGTGATCAAAGTAATTCTGACCTGGATGAATACATAATTGAACAGACATAAAATAAAAATAAACGCATCCCAACCTGGAGTTGCGGTGGGACACTCCATCCTCCACACAGCACAGGCTGGTCTTCTGGTCTCCTACATCCACAACACAGGCGCTGCTCAGCCCGCTGCCAAATGTAGCACACACCGACTCCTGGTGCACGATGATCGCTACACACACACACACACAAAGACACACACACGTACGTAGGTGCACACACAATTAGAGCAGAGGTCAAGGCGAGGGAAACAGAGAGATATTTCTAAGTAAACAGATGACTGATTTGTATAATGATACTGTTGGTGTGTATGTGTGTGTGTGTGTGTGTGTTAATGTATGAAAATACCTGAGAAACCCATATTCAGCAGCAGCATGTTAACCACTTCCTTTATATGCTGTCTGTTGTAGATGTCAGGGACCAGCAGGATGCATCTATAATACTGATAAGACATCATAAAAAAGGTTAATGACAGCCGAATCAGAAAGACTAAAGTTTTCTGACTTATTAACCCTTCCTGTGCCGGAACACCTGCTATCAGTGTTCAAAATAACCCGGACAGACACAGACATGCTTTGTGTTGTTTTCACTTTTGCTCACTTTTTAATCTTATGCTGTTTATGTCTTCCTGTGAAGCACTCTAAATAAATTCTGCTCTCCCCCACCCACGCCCTACCTTCAAGTCTTTGAGCGGGATCTCCAGATGCTTCTGAATGACGTGACTCCAGATGGTCTCCAGGTCGGCGAGGACGGCCGTCAGCGAGCCTCCGGGACCCGCGTGCACGTTGAGCTGACCCCGGACCACGGGCCAGTGGATGTCGTAACAGTCCGATGGATTCACGTACAGCGCCTGTGTGACGGAAGGAGACCGGGACGGGGGAGCGCGGAGGTGGATAAAATGAGACAGAGCAAGATGAAAAGAAACAGGGAGTCCACTAGTGAGGGGCACCCAAAAGTCCAAAAATGTAAATCAAAAACAAGAAATGGGAAACCACTTGAAAGCACAAATATAATTATTCAATTTGTCAAACTACTGCAAGTAACAGATACACATTATTTGGGCATGTAGGGCAATATGTGTCACTTCTGTAGGCTGCATGCTAGCCAGCTTTTTGTTGACTAGTGAGCTCATATACACTGACCTCCTCCCCCACCAGGTGCAAAGGATGGTGGGCCGTGTTGGTCCACTTCACCCTGGAGCTGCTGTCCAGTACTGCAGGACGGATCTGGCGGTTATATGACCTGGCCTGCACACACACACACACAAAATAACTGATTAGCAAATCTTGCCATCTTGCTGCTGTTGGAAAATAATCAGTTTTACTCATGCAACATCACACTCTCTAACACACACACCTGTTCAGCGGACACAGGCGTCCTCCGCACTCCATTGGACATCTTCTTGGACCAGATGGCCTGGTCGACCATTTTAAGACCATTCTGCCTCTGTTCATTACTCTCTGGTTTCTATCAGACAGAAAGACGACGATAATGGAGGTAAATATTTAAGGAGGCTCTGCATGTGTTTGTGAGAAAGACAAGAGATAGAATAAGAGTAAACAGGCAGAGGGCTACGCTAAGTTTTGGTGGTATCTGGTCATTGGTGACATACATTCAGACCAGCTCTCAGCAGCCAGGGGTCTTCATATCTGGGCTGCCCGCTTTGCTTGTGTCTGCGGGCTATCACATGTGGGATGGTCACAGGAAGTGTGTCCGTCGCCCGCCCGATCCGGAGCGTCCTCGAACCGGGGTGGATTACAACGATGAAGTTGCTCTGTATTTGCTGAAAAGAAAAAAAAAAAAGTTAGATATTGAAATTAGAATCAGAACTGTTTTATTTTGAAAGGTACATCAGGTGCACAAAAACTTTGACCTTATTATAGAGAAACTACAATTCCACCTCATAATAACCATTGCTGGGTTGGGTGATATGGTCATAATCAAATATCACAAAATCTGTGACAGTGACTTCTGGTGTTTTCATATAATACTTACACAGAACAGACTTTAACAAGCAATTTAGTAACGTGGGTGTGATGAGTAAGTAGGTAGAGTCAAATAACAGAAAATTGCCTCCCTTTACTGCAATGCAGCTTTTAAAACCAGGAAAAGACAACACTTATGCCAAAACATAAAAATCACACGGCATACAACAGGATATCGATATAATGTTGATGTACAGATTAAGGGGCAGATGAGACACTTTTCATCCTTTAAACTTTTGCAAAATGAGGAGCAACTCGGTTATTTATTTATTTATTTTTTTAGTTTTGAGGAAATGAAGCACCTATCAGTCCAAAACAGAGGACCTTTCCATCTGGTCTCACCTCCTGAAGGGGCTCCGGGATGGCCGGGGGAGCGATGGGTCTTTTGACTCCACGCTGCTGCTCCTTGTCTTTCTCCTTCTCTCGCTCTTTTTCTTTCTCCTTTCCGTTTTCTTGCTCCTTCTCGGCCTGAGTCATCGTGAAAGTTTAATTTCTTCGGCTAAATCGCCAAAATGACGAGTCGCTGGTTTTCAAGGCTTGCGAATTGCTTTTGAAAGGCCAGGCACAAACAAGTACCCTCCCTATGTCGAATGTTGTGGCCGTTACAGACCGAACTTCCGTGTTTTGTCACGTGCCACGAAGCAGCGATGTCTATTGGCTGATGGAATTCTGTGGCTGGCACTTTTAAAGGAACAGTTCACTCACATTGAAATAAGTCCCTATGATCTGTCATCTGAGTTGTTTTTCTGTCTGATTCAAACAGGTGTAAATTATGAAATATGCCCCCAAATCATTTTGAAAAACATTCCGTTCATATTACATATCATTTACAGTCTATTAACACAGTATATAATACATATGGCACTATAAACAACATCGACACAGTCCGTCTTTAAAACACTTTTTACAGCACTCAAATGATACATTGGCACCATGAAGAAAAACAACATAAAATGAAGAAACCTATTGTATAAATCAAAGCTATAAAGCAGTCAGTCATAACTCACTCAACATACTAAAACAAAACATGGCAAAAAGTTGTGAAGAATTCAAGAATTTCACAAATACAGCGATCTTTGAATTAAATAAAACTTATGAGAATTTTTTTCATTATTTTTATTATTAAACAAAAAATATTCTTTTGTAAAACGCTGTATGCAGCCTTTGGTTTTTGTCCTGATGACGGGAATGCAGCATGACCTTCAAATATACAGATCTAGTAAATGTAATGAATGAATGAATGAATGAAATTAACAAACGATACAGAAGGCAGAACCTAATTTCAAGTCTAGAATTGCTTGACCTCATGAATAGTGACCTTTAAATCTTTCAATATCAGCTGCAACTTCTTCTTCAAGTTTTTCAGACATTTGTGATCACAGTCCTCAGTGGATCCACTTCTTTGGTAGTGCCACTGCTGGGCTGATGCCTGGATAGCTGCTGTATAGCGTCTCTTAAATTCACTGTGCTCTTTTCATCGTAGGCAATGGCTGGTTTGAACTTCAGTCCTGATGTCTTCTTAGAGTCCTCCCTCTGGGTATTAAGATTTCTGTGCAGCTTTTTCATGTCCTTCATCAAACAAAATCTCTTGCAGGCCCTCAGTTCCACAGCTAGACTACCTGAGCCCTGTTCACCCAGCTGCACCACCCAGAACTTAGCCAGCTCGCTGGGGCTCCTCGCATGGCTCGCCACCATGTTGAGAATCAGGGGGTAAAGGTCATGAGCCGCAGCTGGGATGGAGTGTCCCGAGGTGGAAAGGTTGGGAAGACCGTGGCTGGACTGCAAGAGGAGAGAAGAGAAGAGAGTACATCTTGATGTCAAAAATGTAGCATGTTGCAGCTCTTAGTTAAGTCATGGATAACGACCAGACAGGCCCTGGTACATTTGGTTCTCAAATCTGGGACATGCAACACAATACCTCATTTGAATCCCTGTGCTCAACTAGGTTTCCTCTTTCACACTCTGTTCCAGGGTTTTTGTTTTTTTTTCCAAATGTAATCCATCACAGATTACTGACTACAACCTTAAGCAGCCATCTATTTTTAAACAGCAAAAATAATGTGCTCTTTCATTCCACTTATCAATAACAGGTCACAGCAACTATTTTTTGTATTTACTTTCCTGTAGTCCTGTTACATGTAATCAGTGGTGTAAAAAGTACTGAATACCATGGTGAAAAAAACACTCCACAATCCATACTCAAGTTAAGGTATATAAGCATTAGTAGTAAAATGCACTTAATACCAAAAGTAGAAGTATTCATTCTGAAGAACTGTCCTTTCAGAGTGTTACATTATTGAGGCATTAACCTTTAAGAGTTAAGTATTTAAATGTTGCTAGGTTGCTCCATATACTTTTGGGCAGTTCTAACTCTAATAATGCATGAAATTTAATTAAGTTATGTTTCACATGCAAAAGGTTATTCTGCAAAGTAACTGCAGCTGTCAGGCAGATGCAGTGCAGTAAAATGAATTGTGGAATAAAATGAAATGTGGAATGAAAGTCTAAAGTCTCGCAAACTGGAAATCCACAAGTAAAGTACCAGCAGTACCTCAAAACTGAAGTACTGCACTTGAGTAAATGTAATGATTTACTTTCCAGCTCTGTACGTAACCCATTACTCCTTCATCCTGCAGCAGGTCTGTACCTGTGGGCTGATGACGATCACCCGCTCTGCAGACTTGGCCTGTTCTGCCAGCCAGCGCAGCGGCCCGAGCTCGGCTATCTTTCCCTGCTGCCACATGTCAACCGCCACGCTGCAACCGCTGTGCCACTGCAGGAACTCGGCCAGCGCCACCACGGCCTTCTGGAAAGCCGCCGTCTCGGCCGGGTACACCAGGAGCACGGAGACAGGCACCATGGGAGATGTAGGCAGACTGCTGAAGCCCAATAACGTGGCCACGTTTGTTCCACAGCCTTTATCTGTGGAGTAAGACAACATTTATTTGCCTGTTGCGTGCCGGCAGTAGTAGTGTGTGTGTGTGTGTGTGTGTGTGTGTGTGGGTGTGAGCCAGAAGAACAACAGAGTTCAGTCCAACAATGATGACTCACTCACTCTCATGCCCACCCACACACAAAAATGTATTTAGGTGAACACTTCACCGCTGTCTGGAGATGTTTGGCATTTTATTCTTCCAACCACCAAATTGGTAAACTCAGATTACTGAGAAGTCACCAAGAAAAATAAGATTCTGTTGCTCCGTTCACATTTAAGAAAAAAAACAAACGGGAAATTTTGAAGATTGTTTCGGTGACAAGTGTCTCCACTCCATTTCACTATGTGAAACAAAAATTCAAGTGTTTGCTAAATATGGAGTAAGCAAGTATGTGAGTTTTCTGAAGTGTGATAAAGGTGTAAAAAATCCACTTGCAGATGATGTAGCAGCAAGCCAGCGCCATGAAACCAAACAGTCCTCCAAAAATGGCCACTGTTAAGCTGGTGAACTGGACTCTTTCCTCAGTCAGCTTTCTTTCTTGGCCTGTATGGTCTGTAACACACACACAAACACACATGTATTGATTTACCTTACAATATTTTAATCACTTACCTTTTTTGTCATAAAGGGGAATATAAACAAACATTACTAGACAACATCCAGGGATTTAAGCTGAAAATTGATTCCTCATATGGTTTATAACATTTTAAATTTGTTCTGTCACCTAATATCACCTCACTCAAAAGAACGGAAACTCTCTTTTGTACTGACTGTACATTTTATAACTGCGTGATCCTACCTGTGGTGTAGGCCTCAGTGGTGCTTATCATAACTAGAAAAAAGATCAAAACAGAAATTGTTACAGAAAGGGAACTCAGCCAAGACAAAACACTCATATCTCTGTAGATTGTGCTGCTTTCACAGACACGCAAACACGCAAACCAACAGGAATGATAACCTGCTGGCAGCTTCTACAATAAAAAAAAAACAACAACAGATGGTTAAAACATTTTAACGCTTAATTCTTCAGTCAAGCGACCTTTTCTGATACTAGTGGGCTGATCTGCCTTATTCTGCCTTGAAATTTTTTAGATTAACCCACAGTTTTGTTTTCTGCCATGCTTAAGCCTCTTGGTGGACAGCAGTGAAGAAGGAGACATTTAGTGATTTACTTAAATTAATTTAAGAACAAGTGTCAATATCCCCTATCATTCATAATGTCAATCATAATAGTCTGTTGTGCTCGTCATTAATATTGTACTATTTGTGGAGTTCCTTCTCAAAACCTAAATGCCAGTCTAGGAATAAACCCCAAAATCAGCTTCACATATTTTTCTGAATCTAAAATACGAAATTTTGCCACAAAGCCAGTACCACCTATAGACTAGCCTGCTAGCATGATTTTTTGACCGATATTAGCTTGAAAAAAAATAATTCAGTGGAAGATATCTGTTTTTTGTGAATGAATGCTTCATTTATTTTACAGGTTCTAGGTTCTGGTTTTTGGAATTGAGAATTGCGAATAATGATGTATGGAAACGACTGTTTGAATCAACTCCATGGATTGGAAATGCTTGGAATTGGAATTTAAACAATAAAATTTCTGGACTCAAACAGCCCAAATTCAACAGAGGGAGACCGATGTTGCTGAGAAAGGACACATGATCAGTCAAGTAACCCTGGATTCTGTTTCCTTGCATTACTCTTTTGCCTTTCTTTTTTTCTATCAATTGTTCTGTTAAAGTAACTTCATATTTTCAGCTCAAGTACTTTTCTATAGTGACGCGATGAGGGAGACTTTCCCTCAGCGGGGAGTTTCAAGACACAGAGTCCCTTCCAGCTCCATGTGACCTTTGACCTTTCTGTGGAGGCAGAAAGCAGGAGGGAGAATTTCCCTCTGGAGATCAATAAAGTATCACTTGGCAGCTATTTTGTCAGAGTAGGTGGTGTTTTTTTTTTTTTTTCAAATGGTGAATTTCTGGTTTTGTAATGGCTTTTGTGATCTCACAAAGGATATCACAAACATGTGATATCATTATAAAAGTAGAAAGGTGTAAATAAAAATTAAACTTACTGTCTGGTTTCGGATAGGGCACCATGACCTCGACAAACTTATAAGGAAATTTGTCGACCTGCTGGTCTTCATTTTCCTGCGCTGGAGGCAAAGGAAGATTGGCGGCTTGGATGAAGTTTTGGCCACTGGATGCAGGCAGTAAATAATAAAACCACACCTGGATTCAAAAACAGGACAATCACTGCTGTGAATTTAAGTTAAATGTGTCAACTAGCCAGGTCTTCTTTATTAATTTCAAACAAAACACATCACTTCCTCTGTAGCAGAAGGTTGTTTCTCAGGAAAAAAGAACCAGATACTGGGTGTTAAGAACAGGAAAAGGATGAGGATGAATCACTATTTTTTTTTTTTATTACATGAACTGGTCACAAAACATCAGTCAGGATGTAATCATAATGAGTAATAACGTAATAATCTGTGACATGATTATTACGTTATTACTCAATATGATTACATCCTGACTTTTACTAATTTGTCAGAAACGGGCTCAGGCCATCTTAAAAATTCAGTAATATTCAATGGTTGAATTTTGCTTTTAATTCAGCAATGGTTTTGATTTGGTTTAAATAAGATGAGAAGGAATGAAAGTGCATGCACTTTTTTTTTTTTTTTTTTTTTTGCTTCCCCTG
>OMLF01056368.1:0-10741 GCA_900302615.1 Holocentrus rufus | reverse complement strand
AAAGGCTTTTGCTTTTTTTTTTTTTTTTTTTTTTTTGCATCCCCTGATGTCTAAAACGTTAAAAGAGGAAGCCTCTTTCCTCCTGTACCCTCTGTAATAAATTCCTTTTACCTCCATCCTTCACATATGTGGCCCATGCACTCATTACTATAAGCTGCATGTGAATTTGGTAATTTAGCAATTTCCAGCTTGTTAAAGAAGTATCAAAACACTAATAACTGCAGAAATAACTGCCAATACTATACTGCCAGTGTAATAATAATGCTGCTGTACCTCCTTTAACCCAGTGACGTTTGCCTTGGCCAAAGGTGGGTTGTAGTCACAGTGGTATGGTGGCTCCCCTTCCATTAGGATCCGAATGCCTGTCAAATAATTAATACTCGCTGCAGAGAGAGAGAGAGAGAGAGAGAGAGAGAGAGAGAATCTGTAGTGGGGCCAGACCAATACACCAATTTGCCAATATTTACCTTTAATTAAATATCTATTATCAGCTAGTCAGTATCTTCTACTTTCAATAGTTATTTGCTCCTTAACTGTAGATACATACTTGCATTAAAACTTTTTTGCACATTTTATTTTATATTCAGTAATGATGATGATGATGATGATGATGATGATTCTTTTTGTAAATTATTTCCAGTAATAGACCTCAATGTGTTTCGGAGTGTCCCCCACCTTTCATATTCCTTCGTACAGGTTTAAGTGCAGGGCTTTACTGTCCCATGGCGGTCTAAATGCTATTTGAGAGGCTGTTTGTTGGACATAAATAAGACAGTTTTGCACAGCTGAGGACAGAGGGTGGATGTTGGAGAGAACTATATTGATATATTGACAATTGAACTGATTGCAAATGAAATGGACTGTTTGCCAGAGGCTTTTCTTTTCAGTAGTAACATTCTGGGAAAAGCAGATTTAAAGATATCGAATACTGACAGCAGGTATCAGTTATCTGTGACATCAAAATATTGGTATTGGCCTTCAAACATCCAACCTAAAACCCTATTTTATATTGTATAATTAGGATAATAAATCTAATAAATCAATAATAAATCACAATTAATACTTATTAAACAGCAGGTTGATGCATATTGCTTTCTTATTAAAACAGAAAACCCATGATGTAACATAATGATGTGGTGATTTAGTGATGTAGAGATGACTGACTGATTGATCAATTAACTGAATGATTAATTCATTGACTACACAACCAAAGAAACAAATGAATGAATAAATGACGGAATTAACAGGTAAAAACTAAATTCTTCATTCAACATATTTTGTTTCCACGTGGGACAATATGTCATTTCGTACCATCAATATTAATAGCCCAGCTTATGTTGATCTTATCTCCTCCTTCACCTCCTGTCACAACTTCTACTTTTAACTCCTTCAGAAAACTTGGTGCTGCATCATGACCAACTGGAGGCCAGTCTGAAACAAGAAACAGAAACGGCTCACAAACAAGACATCATATTTCCACCTCATTATCAGATATTTAATTATTAAAGGCCACTTCATAGAACACTATGTTCAGCGACTTATCTTGAAGCCATCTCTTATGTCCGGTTTCAGTGGAGAGTTTTAGTGTCCCATGATTGTCTAAATGCTGTTTCAGAGGCTTTTCATCATGGCAAGTGTAAAATACTGAGGGGGGCACGTGCTTTTAATTTTGTGCTATAATCTATATATTATCTATATAGATATTGAATATCAGCACAAAATATTGGCTATAAGGATCTTCGGTGCAAAAATAGAACGCCATTCCCTCAGCTCATTATTCTTAATGCAAACAGTTTTTTGGATACAGAGCTTAGATAAACATCTGAGAGCATAATGACCCCATGAACTCTGGAAACTAATGCAAATATTGAGAGATTATGAAAATGACTTGTATCCGCCTTCAAAAACCCACATCAGTCAGAACAAATAATAAAATGGAATGGAATCGACCTGTGCTGTCGATAAAAACATTGACATTACAGGTCGATTCTAGTTCTTATGAACAGAGTTATAAGGAAACATCACAACATACCGTAATTTTCATCGCAGTTCAGGCTCTGAAATTAAATCCCAATAAAGATCATTTTAATACCAGCGCCAAACAGGATTGTAGAATATTGGGTTACTGAAAGAAAATAATAAAACTTACAATTTCTTGTAATGTTTCCTGGGCGGCGATCGCAGAAGACAAGACAATCAGTATGACACCCCACATCATCAGCATCTTCACTAAAGTGATAAAACAGGTCCAAATTGATACACCTTCACAATCCGCACAGCTTCTTAGAATAAAAACACAAGTGTGACAGCCTGTATTTCTCATGAATATAGTCTCCATACCTCCAGTGCACTTGTTGAGTCAAGCTGGTGATGGTCACTGACTGATTACAGACTGAGCACCGTTACTCTCCTGCTTCTTCTTTTTCTTGTTTAACGGCAGTTGGCATCCGTCGTATTTATGCATTACCGCCAACTTCTGCTCGGGAGTGTGGATCTGCCTTACAATCTAAATCCAATGACAAACTACCAAGCTCCGCCCACAGCCAGTGACCGCCCCCCTCCCCCTCCCAACCCTGTGTGGTCTGGTCAGTGGTGGAGCCACCGTGTGCAAGTTTACGGTAAGTTGCACATATTTTCCGCAACTAATTTCCCCTATTCAGTGTCTTTGACTTGACGTGATTCAATTTCGGGATGCTCGTGCACAGTTTGTAAAAAGTTACATTCACTATTTCCTCTATTACTGACGTCGCAAACCAACTTGCGGACTTCTGAGGCTGCTGTCCTGCAAAAACGCTTTGAGTTTCACCCCAGCCATAAACTTTCTCAGGGTGTGTGCAGGTCCTGGAAAACCCTTGAAAATGTCAGGGACCCGGGAGGTTTGGATTCAGATCTAGCATTATAAATCTTAAATTCAGTTTTAGAGGTCGTTAAATATGGGGTTTGTTGTTTTTTTCTTCTCAGGCGGACAGCCCAGTCACGTAGACCTATATCTACCAGAACTGACCTATATTCTCAGTTTTAACTGATAAGACTGTGGTTGCGAAATTTGCCGTTCATACTGTTCTTAAAAAGTTGCAGTTGTAACTTTGATCAACTTGGACACCTGCTCATGTCGCGGATGTTGCCGTAATAAAATCTGTCTCTCAAGTTTTATTACTACACTTGAAAAAATATTATTATACGGTATTTTTTAGAGGTGGATTGAATTGCTTGACACACATTGAGGGTTTTGATGGTGTAACTGTAAGTCAGTTGCTCGCTCTTTTCTATGAAAGTCCACTCAACAGTGATCTGACTCTCCTGCCTTGGGCTTTACTCATTGTCTTATTAAGAACAGACTCAAATCAGGCAGCAGTGTCCTTATATTTCACAGCCTAAATACTTGAAGTGTTTCCTAACAGGCTCATCCACTCTGGCGCAAAATAAACAGTGGGTCAGATCTATATACATCTATATACGGTCTCCGTGCGTCATATGTGCGCATATGTCTGCTTTTTGTACAGAACCTCCCGTTGTGAAAATGAAAGTGAAACTTAAAATTCTGAGGTTTATTCCAAAATCTCATTATGTGTTAGTAACCTTATTTTTTTATGAAGATGTGCAAAGCTGCTCCACAAGTAAGTTAACGTGAGTGGCGCGCCAAAACTGGAGTGTCGCCCCAGTTATCCTGTTGGATTATACCGGACTCCCTCTTGATGCAAAATAATCTCAATCCCTTAAAGCACACCGGGCAAGATTTTTTTTTATGTGGAAATACTGTACGCATGTTTTATCAGGTTAAAAACACCAAATTGCTGCAAGAGACAGAAGCCACATATTGTCATGCAATTGTAACCCTGGTTATTTTTTTCTATTTTTATTTTTTTTTTTGTAATTTGCTTTATATTGGCATTCAGCATCAAGCAAACATTTCCATAGGATGTATTTAAGATGTTGTATCTATACATCACATATTCAAACAAACAAAAAATTTTGTACAACTAGGGAGTGATTTTTTCTTTACAACATAATCATTGATTTATGAAAACAAAATCAGGCTCCCAGTGTTTTTCACGCTGATTCACCCCATTGAAACTCAGGTGAGTCAGGTGTAAGTCAGTTCTTTACCCACAGTCATAAATCAAAATGTAAGACTGTTTCCCCAAAACAACAGAAAGCAGTGACAATGATAATGACAGCTAGAAATGTAATATCCCGTTGTAAGATTAGCCTTTTGTGTGTTATTACCACATGTTGACTCACTGCTTGGAGGGGAACTACATTATTTTGATAAGCTCAGGTAACACTGGCACCATCCCAGACACAAGTGCACAGACCCTGTAGAAACTGAGGTTTTTGTAAGTTTTCCAAGTTACTGTCACCAATATTTGTTTGTCTGTCTGCAGTATAAAGTTCACTAACCTATCTACATGGGAAATACAGAAGGTTTTGAATTATGTCCGTGTGATTAAGGACTCTCTCCTTGCATTGATTTACACCTTTAATAACTCTATAAACTATGAATATTGTTCCAAAATTATAGATTTGAAAGACAGCAACACCTCCAGTGGGAAAAACCCCCCAAAATGAATCCAAATTATGCTGCGTTTTAAAGGGTTCTTGTTACACTTCAGTCCCTGGTGACAAAATGAAAAAATGACTCTGTATTTTAGAGATACTGAGGGATGAACTTCAACCAATGTTTTTTTTTTTCCCCTCCCAAAATGAAAATACATCGCATTTGGGAAATAAACTTTTCAAATAAGATCCCATAGAGCTCTATTCATGTGATCCCTACGGAAACATTTTTATGTATATGTATCGTACGTGATACAACAGTCCTCCCTGCTTGGTCATCATAACCACATCACTGATCATTTATCATAAATCACATGTAAATGTCTTATGAAAGCACCAACAGTCATCCCTATAAGATCAAGGTACTTGTTCAAAGATATTGTAATATTGATTTAATCCTTACTCCTTGTTATTCATATCTTTATAAATGGATATCCATAAACACACAAAGTGCCACGAGTGTGTGTGGTGACAGCTTTCGTTCAGTTTGGCAGGAGTTGTGTATCTGTCTGCAGATATCATTAAATTCTGCTGGATATTGTAGGCCCAACTGTAGTTCCCGTCTGTTCCTGTAAGTCTTTTAATATGTTTGTTGTTCTGTCCACATTCCAGGTGACCTCTGACCGGTGAATGAAGAGAAGCTCCACAGAACCAGGATGTTGTCTTTGGCGTTGTTAGGCCGATCTGGAGCCCGGCAGGGTGTGAGCAGGACTTGGGGGAGGACGGTGACGGAGGGCCGGTGCCTGTCAGCCTGGTCATCGGGGTTTCATGCTGCCCCTAAGACGAGAAGCTCGGGCCAGTCCTCCTCCTCCTCTTCCTCCTCCTCCTCCAGACCTGTCAGCACCTCAGCCGCCCAATGGAGCGCTTCGTCACCACCTGCGGCCGGTCAGAAAACGCCATCTTACAGTTACATCATCGTGGGCGCGGGGTCAGCGGGCTGCGTCCTGGCCAATCGCCTCACGGAGGACGCCCACGAGTCTGTGCTGCTGCTGGAGGCGGGGCCAAAGGACATGCTGCTGGGCAGCGTGCGACTGTCTTGGAAGATCCACATGCCGGCTGCACTGACCTACAACCTCTGTGATGACAAGTATGATGTTGCTGTTGAATTTCGTAATATCCAGAAGCAGAGGAGAATTCAGGTTTTGATTCTGTCTCACAGTTTGGATATTTTTAATGATCCTGGCCAGGCATGAGAAACCTTTTAGGGTCACTAAGAGTTTAACTTCCTGTTCTTATACTATTCCACTGCAAGAATCAAGAATTATGCAAGGAAAAGACTGGGTGTTAATTCTGTTATGCAAGAAATTTGAGCAGATCATTCAGTCCAGCAGAGTGAAACATGCGAATTAAACAATGAAGTTTTTGACCTAAAACCACCTCACAACCTCTGTTGCTTGTCCTCCTAGGGTTGCGACATTGTGGTGAAATTCATCGCATCACATTACAAAAATGTGTCAATACATATTGTGGCCCAGAAAAACGAATCATGACCTTTGTTACATTTTATCTTGCAGTAGTAATCGCAAATGAAAAGGCGTGTTCATCATGTTTTTACACGTTTTCCAAATTATTTTATTTGTAATGACAGAACATTTAAACGTTTCTATCAAATCTCATTAGCTTTCTCTCACTTAATTATAATAATTAAGTGAAAGAGAAGTAATTAAATAATTAATACCTGTATTAAAACAGAAATTGCATGAAGAGACACCACGCCCCTTCTATTTCTCCTCAGGTATAACTGGTACTACCACACATTACCCCAGGCCAGCATGAACAACCGGGTCATGTACTGGCCAAGGGGCCGGGTCTGGGGCGGCTCCTCCTCGCTCAACGCCATGGTGTACATCCGCGGGCACGCCGAAGACTACAACCGCTGGCAGAGAGAGGGGGCAGAGGGCTGGGACTACGAGCACTGCCTGCCTTACTTCAGGAAAGCTCAGCATCATGAGCTAGGAGAGGACAGGTCTGTGGGACACTTCGATTCACTCCGATATAGCAAAAAAGAACTTTTCACACATCCAACCAGGAGGCACATGTAAAACCAACCAGTGATGCACAGATCAGAAAGAAAACTGGTTTCTCTCTCTCTTCTGCCTTCTCTATTAATTGCCAGTTTGCTTGTCCACCTTTTTGTGTCTGTTATATTTTTGCCCGGGCCTGTAGGTCACGATGTTGACTTTGTGCCTCTGGGTTTGTGTAGGTACCGGGGGGGCAGCGGACCTCTGCATGTGTCCAGAGGGAAGACCAACCACCCGCTCCACAAGGCTTTTATTGAGGCAGGCCAGCAGGCGGGGTACCCCTTCACTGATGACATGAATGGATACCAGCAGGAAGGCCTGGGGTTCATGGACATGACCGTTTATAAAGGTACCAAACGTCTCTGTGAAAGACCGTTTACGTCTTCAGTTTCTGCTCTTGCATCTGTGAATGTTATTATATTTATTTTACAGGTTGAGCTGTGCACTAATATGTATCATCTACTCCGGTGATGCTCAATGTGGGGTCTGAGGCCCCTCGTGGGATACATGAGGGAGTTCCTTTGAGTCCCTAGCAAAATGACAAGTAGTTTAATTGTGCGTTACTTAATTCACTAGCAATTAAATTAAAGGATGAACAGTTTAAGAATAATTCTCTTCTCAATATAGATTTCCCTCTCACTATGAATATTTCACTTATACCATAAATAACAAGATTTGGTGATGCTTGAAGCTCTTCTAAATAAAACAGTGTACACTACAATGTACAGTGTAATACAGTCAGACTTAATGTACAAGCTAGAGTGCAATACAACTCAATGTGCACATAAAATGAGACATTTTCAGAGGTCCAGTGTCTGGTGCATTTTTGCAAATGACAAGGCGTGGGGCAGGATTGTGATAATTACAGATACTTAGAGACAGCTGCAAGACTTAAATGCAGTTGCATCTTAATCTTTTCATGTGAGGATCCCTTGGACCAGATTTGATCAAGTCTCCAAGTTTTTTGCAAACTTAAATACCACTGGCCACTGAGGCAGGGATGTTGGTGTTGAGTCTTCTTTTTAACCCGTTGCAAATCACTTGTCTTATAAAGTCTGAGCTGGACTGAACACAGTATCGTTGCCAGAAACCTCAATGTTCAAACAATAAGATTCAAAGGCAGCTCTGCCATCAAAACGTTGGTTTTGCTATGTCCAAATAAGTTTGTGTGTTGGAGCTATGGGTTTAATAGACAGTAGATAACGTTTACAGCACATTATGACCACACACATCACTTTGCATAGGCCACTGGGCTTAAAAATAGCATGACATATAAATTTAGAGTTCACATGCCAGGCTGCTCCCATACACCATAAATAGTTATTATGGCCCCATTAGCTGGAAGCTCAAAAAGAATTATCTGGATTTTACCTGTTTCATCAGACCCAACATGTTTACAGCGGTTTGTTTGAACAGCATTCATTTATTTATTTTGGCTTAATTCAGTTTAGTCTGGGCAGGTGAAAACAAGGCCATATGAACCTTGACTGCGATTGCAAGTTGCAGTTGTCTTCCATTAGAACTGCAGTGTGGTTCAATATTAGCGATGAAACCATGCCAAAGTCAGAAAACAACCCCAAAATGTAAGGAGAAGTTTCCGTCTGAGAGCCAGCAGCTCCTCATGCTTGGAAAGTGAACATGACAAAACTCTGAGTACAATCTGAACTGATGCTCATGTTCAGCTGTTTCTCAGTTTTTTCCCACTATGGTTTGAGCTGTGATTGCATTCAAAGTCTGTCTCCTGCTCCTCAATCTGTCCAGGAAAGAGGTGGAGCACAGCCAGCGCCTACCTGAGGCCGGTCCTGGGCCGACCCAACCTGAAGACAGAGGTGCGCTGCCTGACCACCAAGATCCTGTTCGAAGGGAACCGAGCCGTGGGCGTGGAGTACACACAGGGAGGCCAGAAGAAAAAGGTAAGGAGGATGGATGATTCAAATCTGGAAGAAGGGAATTGTTTGGAGTGTTTGGAAATGATTTTGATTGAAAGTCTTACATCAGCACAAGAAAAAACAATGTAACTCTGCTGTATTTATTGATCCACTCATTGATATATTTCACAGTTCAGGTATTTATCTTTCTATTTTGTGTTTATTCAATGATTCACTGTTTGACTCATTGCTGTTTCTGTTCTCTGAAGGTGTTTGCAGACAAAGAGGTGATACTGAGCGGAGGAGCCATCAACTCCCCTCAGCTCCTCATGCTGTCTGGGGTGGGAAACGCCGATGACCTCAAACAACTTGGCATCCCTGTAGTCCAACACTTACCAGGTGTGTGTGTGTGTGTGTGTGTGTGTGTGTGTGTGTTTTAAAGCATTAGTGTTCCAACTGATGTAAATTCCCCCAGGTTTTATCAAACTTTAACTAATTAAAATAATATTTTTTTTTTTATTTCTGTTCATATTCAGCATGGAATGGTCATCTTTGGTCGTGATACTCAGTGGAAGGGGGTTAATAGGATACATGCATGCACGCTTGCACAAAAACACACATACACACATATAAACTCACAGGCGTGCATGTGCAGTTTTGCATGTCTGTGATCATAACGCACTCTTGCTCAGTGGATTTGCATGACATCAACATATAATATACTTTGGCTGTAAACTTACTGACTTTAATCTCTCTCTCTTGAGAGAGAGGTTGATGAGGTTGATGAGGTTGATGATGCTGGTGAACCTGATGCTGGTGAACCTGATGAATCTGCGAAGATGAGGCGGCGATGGGGAGGAGGGGCGCGCATTAACAGCAGCATGAACGCACTAAAGGCACAAAGAGAAACTTAGTTTTAAAAAGACAGCAGCAAGCTGATAGGCTAACAGTGGAGGCGTGTCGCCCTGCTATTGGATAGATGTGAACAGCTGATGAACAGCTGATCGAGCTCAACCGACAGCCCGCGAAATGACAGCAGGAGAAATAGGAGTGAGCATGCAGCTGTGACAAGAAGAATAAATAGAGAGATATAAATACAAACCTTGCATGAAAAGACAGTCTCCCTGACTGAACCTTTGCTAAAGCTCCATGTGTCTGCCTCTCTGTCCCCTGTGTTTCAGGTGTGGGCAGCAACCTGCAGGACCATTTGGAACTTTACGTCCAGCAGCAGTGTACGCAGCCCATCACTCTGTACAAAGCCCAGAAACCTTTCCACATGGTCAAGATAGGCCTGGAGTGGTTGGCCAAGTTCACTGGTAACACACACACACACACACACACACACACACACACAAATGTAAATATAGAAAAGCATAAGGAAATAAATGTTATCTTGTTATGGAAGCGTTTCTTTTAGCCATATACTCAGTATAAGATTGGCTAACGTCCAAAAAGTTCTGTTGTTTACCTTTTCTATGTTAATCCATTTTATCTAAGGGCAGGTAACTAGAAATTCATTCAGCCAGTAGGATATTATTGGCAAACATGTAGATTTCCAGTGTATTGCAGTGCACTCCCTTGCAGCAGTCACGGCCAAATGAGTTTCCTTGTTTGGAAATTATTCCATGGTCACTTGAGTTTGTGCCAAGAAGACACAAACGGGATGACTTTGGAATAAATATATTTAAGCAAAGTGAAATTGGGTCTAATCACTGAAGACCAAAACATATGAAGAAAACTACCTTTTAACTTTTCACAGCGTCAACAGAGGAAAGACAGTGCAGAGACAATGTTATGAAGTAGGGCTGCTCAATTAATCGAATTTTAATCGTGATTACGATTTTGGCTCCAGACGATCTCAAAATTCATATAATCGAGGAAAAACGATTATTTGGTGTTTCCGTTCTGAGACGTGTATGCGCAACTCAACCGCTGCGCACCCGCCCCCGCGTGTGTGGAGAGTGGAGATCAGGCCGGCGATTTAAGCACGTGTGAAGATGGCAGTGGCTGAGGCTGAGCAGCGTCCTTGGTTGATCAAAAAGGTAGAACCACTTCATTAGTGTGGGAACATTTAGGACAATAAATAAATAAAATACAATAAGAGACTCTTATTGTATTTTTTTATTTCTTGTTTTCAAAAGATTGAGTGCAGTACAACTGTACACTCGTCTATTCAACCCGTTTATAGTAGCTGGTTAAACCTCCCGTGTATGAGGGGAACTCAAGCACCAACCGTCGGATATAACTCAACTTGACGACCCGTTACTTTATAGTCATTTATTAATTGTAAGCAAA